>RXPK01004251.1:0-61060 GCA_004143645.1 Protaetia brevitarsis
TACTTTAATTTTTTTGTCGATTATACCTAAAACTGAATCCGAGGACACGCAGTATAAGACAAATAAAGTAAACGTAAATTGCTACACTCAAGATTATTACACATCAGCGTCTTCTCATTCTGGAAAATTTTCTGATAGGTGTTTCTTATACCCTAACAGTCCCTAGAGTATCATATATACATATTAATGAATCCCAAAAAATAAAAAACACAACCGTTATGCACAATAAACCCCGCCCTTAAATACACAACAAAATAGAATGGCATCTGTCAAAAACACATCGTGAATTAACTGTTGATTATTGTATGCCGTTTAGTCCTATAAAAAAAAAAAAAAACTAAATATACATACAACATTGACGAAAATTAATATTATTTATAGCACCGAAGGGCTTAGTGCTGGTGTCGTCCCGTGCAAGGTCGGCGGGGGGTGGCGTTCAGCGAAATCCGGGGCACCCGCTGTTTTTGATTTATAACTTGTTTAGCGGGGTAACGTTTGGCGCCGGGCTATTGTCTGCGATCCGGTGATATGCTTTTATAGCGCCGACTAGGCTTCCTTGATTAAGTCCTGCGGGAACGGAACGTTGATGTTGCTGTTAAGGGTGGCCGAATGTAAGGAATTTAAGAAATGTAATGGATATTACCTTGAGTTTTAGATAGATAGATCTGCGAAATTAATATCTGTTCTTCAAATTATTTATATACTGTATATACATATACTGTTTTATATATGTATATACAGGGTGTATAAAAAAAGTAAATTTGCTTGGTGTGTAACAACAACGACATATAAAGCACAAAGCCACCGAAACCGGATTTCATCATTAAAGAATAAAAAAAAGGAAAATTTAAAGCCAAAAATTCTTTAGTCCGGGCCTGATGCAAGGAAACGTCATGTTAAGACACCGCTAAAACGTGTATTATGTATAAAATAATATTGCACCTCATTTAGTATTTATTCTTAATGATATGCCGTAAGTTCATTTAACGTCATTCTGAATAAATAAGGCCCTTGTAAAAATAGCAAAACTGAGGCACTTTAAATTTCTTCGTTTTATAAAATAAACATTCTTTTTTGTTAGAGCATTCCTCGTAAGTCTACAAAGTATTATTTTTAATATCGTGATAAGACGTTCGAGTTTCACCGGATATGCGATCTCAGTAGTTACAAAAACGTAATATTTTTCTTTTGCTTTGTCGAATCGAGAGTTAGTTGTTAATAAACGTACCACATGAATCTGAGTTATTTCTTTTGGATTTATTAAATCATAATAACGCCAAAATGAATTGAATCGAATTACACAGAAATAAATGTAGATACAGAAAATTTGCAAACACACCTTTTTACTATGATGTCGAGGCGAAAATGAATCTATACATCCCGCGCTTTGCCGATGCATAAGCTTCGATTTTCTTATATGAAATCATGATGGTCCTGAAAAGGATCGTTTTTTCGAGACGGGAAAGAAATTTAAATAAAATGTTCGAAGTGGCTTGCACTCCAAAGCGGCGATCCACACAAAACTAACAGCGCTAATGGCTGAATGATAGTGGTATGTGGGGGTATACTCGGGAACAGCATTTAGGTGGACACAGGTGCGGCCTCTAGCTCACGGCATTTACAAAATATTTTTTTTCTCGTTAATGCTTACAGGTAGACCCCATATGCATTAAGACTTTTTGATCGTATATGATTACAGCTGCTACATATTATATTTACCTCTATATCTGATACACCCTGTATAGGGATGTTTATAATCGAAAATCTTATATCATTTATTGTCTTCTGTAAGTAAAATAATATCCTTCTGAGGGGGGCAAGGGCTAATTTAAAGAAAATCCACATGTGATAATTTTATTGTATGTTACTTAAATACTGATTTGCATGGCAATCGAGGGTGCTCATCAGAAAACCATCGTATGAAAGCGCAGTTTCTACCTTACGATTTCCGTAATAATATGAATAAAAGAAAGATAAAAGATGATTTCTATCAGTTAACAAAGTCGAGAAATACTCATGCTCTTCTGCTAAGCGGTTATGTGTCAGATATACACTTCGATATATCATCTCCAAATCGTATGCTATCACTGTCTAACGGCAAGCACTCACATTTGCTATTCTTTACCCTTGTCTGACCACTACAAAATACTATCCTCACATCAATCTTTTCAATTTGACTCAATTCAGTGAAGCCCTCATTCCCCACTACTGCGAGGTGAGGAGAACGATTCGCTAGACATGCGTAATGCACTTCAACTGAAGCCGGTGTTCGATTCATTTCCTTCATTTCTTAATAAAGCGTTGCTAGGTATTATAGGCCACGGACCTCAAGTTTTTATAACAGTTAGTAAGTTTTGATCGCCGTCAATAATTTTATAAAAAATGGAGTATTATACGCCCTGGAAAAAACTGTTTATTATAAAACAATTTTAAAGTGGCAATTACACGTGATAATTGCAGTAAATTATCCTGAAACATAATTTCCTAGCACGACTACCATTCGCAATATAATTCGACGTTTTGAAACAACGTTTACATTAATAAATAACAAAAATAAAAATGTCAATGATATCGAAATTTAAGTTAATACAGGCTGTCCGTTTATATTTTGACCCCTACCTACAGGCTGTATTATTTAAGATAGAAAGACACTTCATTCACATTAAAATCTTTTACAAAGTTGACATCTCATAAATTGGTAGACTAAAGAATACAACTTGTATTTTTCTAAGCACCCTGTATATTGTTGGATAGACTGAAAGACCTATTTTTACTGATTTCCAATATATATATAGGTTGCTGATATTTGAATAAGCCGTTTTTGAAATACTCATTTAAACTGTATCAATGTAAACTCGAGATTGTTGGTATAGGTTAATATATAGACATTCACCACTGTCAGTATCCTTTCTTGAACAAGCACTTCTCGGCAAATTTGGCAATAGGCTCTTGACACTTTACTATTAAATTTTGTATGCTTCGGTACTTTATCCGAACCTTGGCGCCCATTTACCGAAATTTAAACCAACATCTTAAGACAGCCCATCCCCATTTACAGTTTGTGCATCACCTTCTTCCTTAAAGGTAAGGATATTGTACACATCCAATCCATAGTCGCCTAATACATGTAACAAAATTGCTCTCTGTTTTGCTATTGACGCTTTATCCAAGTCAGCCGCTACCCAATACAGCTCGATCACATTTGCCATGACCTTTTTTTTCCACTAACTTATTTTTATTAATTTATGTATGTATTTCTATTTTAAATCGCAATGACAATGACAATTCAATATAAAAACAAAAAAATATAAAAACTGCTCACGTTAAAAAAAGACGCTATTTGTTCGTTCTTGTTGAGATGTTCCTTGGTTTATTGAGTAAAATAAATAATTTTATTTCTGCTAAAAAAAAAGTTTCCATGACAAAAGGATGTCAATAGTCAACGTTATATTTTCATATCTTAAGTGGCACACCAACCAACTCGTATATCATTGTAATTCTTGAAAAAGTGTCTGTCTGAATATGTGAAAAGATACAGGGTGATTCATTGAAAAAAAAAAAAATATCGATCACATCATATCTCGAAACACATGATAGTTGTTGAAAATCAGTGTATATCACAAACTAGAATAAACATACCGTAAAAACTTTTCTTGAGGTTGTTTTGTAGTAGCACGCATAATTTAGCCTGAGCTTAGGTGTTCCCACATATTTGCCTATCCTGTATAACAATGATGTAACGAATAATGCATTAAACTGCAGATATACATTCTTGCTTGAGTATTACAAGTCCTGATAAAGCTTTGCGTTTTAAAGTTAAGTTTTCACATTGAGGTTGTAGATCCAAACTGTTAATTGCTTGACAGTCGGTCAATTTCGGTAGTAACCAATTCCCTTGTATCTCATTAAAATCAGTAAGTAGGTATACATTTCCCACCTAATACGTTAAATTATATAAAATAACTGCCTAGAACTAAAAAAAAGTAATAATTATGACTATCCCCCTATTGATTTAATAAACTGCCCCTGGCTTGTGAGCTACTTAGCCTGTGATACCATCAAAGGGCGGAGAAGCTCATTAATTCGATTAATAAGAAAAATTCATAATCAAACGCCCGCAGGACTCTAATTCGCCCGATCCAATTAAATATGCATTACGACATTCGCTTCTGTTTGCCAATTCCCTTAACCAAACAGATCCACGGCCTTTTGCGCGACGTCTGCTAGGGAAGTCGGCGCGCGGCTTTCTCGGAAAGTAAAAGAGGGCGCTGTACGCGTAGCAGAGCGCCACGGAATTGAATTGAGAGTGCGGCGGCCATAAATATTTCCTTTTCTCATTTAGACAATTTAAATACTTCATAAAAATGTGCTGGGGTCGGATGTGGGGGCGGTATTTCCGCGTCTTGCTTCGTAGATTTTTTTTTTGTTTCCGCACTCCGTTTTAGACTTTATTCATATCTGTAGTATCTTATTTATTTTTATTTATTTCTCAAAATACAGTCTGCTGTCTGGTGGCAGGATTAATAGATTGAAGCAAAATGTGCACCTTACTCTAAATAGTATAAAACAAAATTTCCTCAATTCCACGTATTCATTTGTATATATCGGAGTCTTTTTTTTCATTTCACATATATTTTTCTTATCTGTAGTTCCAAGAAAAATAATTAACATTGCATTTGTGACTGGTGAGTAGACAACCAGTTATGCTAGTCATTTGACGTTTGACATTTCACTATTAACTATTGCGTTTAATGTGTAATTGCTAAGCTGTTTTTATTACTTTCTGTTTTATTATAAATAATTACATATACGAATTTTCCGTATAACACATTAGGTTGACCACTAGCACTGAAGATCCTTGGTAAGGTAAAACACATGTATTGTAACGCTACAGAGTAGCATACAGCTCGGTATAAAAAAAAATAAATTTAAAAAAAATGATACTTTTATTTGTATGTATACTGGTTAGTTTCCAAGATATCATACGCACGAGACTCTTGTACATCAATTATGATCGATTTTGCATGATAAAGAAAAGGTTTCAGTGTGAATAAAAGTGGTTTTATTTAATAACAAATTTCGAAATGTGAACCTGTGTAAAATCAGACATAAATAAGGATATTATTATCTCAGGTAAGTTACGTGAGTTCGCTTAATTAATAACAATTACGTTTTGCTAGTAATTCCACCTTTTGCAATATAAATTCATTATAGAGAACGTGAATACGTTTAAATTAAATTTCAAAATTCCCGCGTTTTCTGAAGGTTCAACCTGAGTTATTCTATGCTTAAAAGACGGGTGAATCAGCATGGCTAACCTTGATGGTGAAATTACTGGATATCGGTTCGTACCGTAAATACATCCTTTCGAATTGAAAAACTATAACCGACTTGAGTGAGATTGTCTTTTCGACAAGGGGGACAACTGTCTCAGAGAGTGCGTTAAATTCACTGAAGTGAGAGGAATATAATATGTTTAATACATGAGAATGCCCATGTGACCGGATGGACTGTCGAATGTTTATACAAAATTAAAATAAACAATTATTGCAAAATTCTGGAATCACCTTACAATTAAAATATAATAAAGGTAGGTGTCTCTGGAATGCCAATACATATAAAAACATTATTAGACTAAGTTTAAATAAAATAAGTACACTGAAAAAAAAATAAAAATGTTCATTTGAATTGAACTTGGATCCAACTTTGAGCTGTCAATATCTATTGTGAAAATATACTATTCAAATTCTAATATTCTATTTCGATGTGTATGTATATCACTGCTGCTCATCTTTACTTCCTGAAGGGAATATTCTGAAGGAAAATGCCTTGAAGGACTTGCTAAATGCAGAGATCTCCTACATCACCTGGATATCATCTAGCTGTCTGCTGCTACATTTTATATCCTTTCTTGTTATATCCAATTATTTTTAAAATTATATAAGTAAAATGAGTAACTTCACACTTAAATAATGTCAAAAACACATTCCATGACAGTGTTACACACATTTTTAATGTGACCTAAATATAGTTACAGCTCTTAAAAATATTTTTTTTGCTTGCTTTTATGCTACAACTTATTATTGCTACCTGCATCAGGTAATACAGAAATCTAAACAGTTGTTATTGGAAAAGTAAAAGAATTATTACACAGGCGCTAGCTAATATATATTTCCTGAAAATACAATAAACGGAGGGTTAATAAAACAAATAATTTCTTTGCGAACTTTATAAATAATCTTAAAACTGTTTTTGGTAATTTTTCAATAGACAGAAGAAAACTTTATACTAATACAATATTTAAGAATACTAAACAATAATAATAATTAATACATACATCAATAAAAGTGTAATCAATAAATCTTTGAAAATCATATTATCCCAAAGCTCAGGGGCTGATTGACATATACGTCTATTGCTAAAGTAGTACTCGCGAGCATAAATCGAAATAAGTAACTAATATCAAAGTAGCACTAACAAGCAACACAATTTTAAAATACCATCACCATATGTTTTCTTAAAAAAAGAATTATCTCTGCATAACGTCAAACAAGTTAAATACATATATATTTCTAAATAAAGCCGTCTATTCAAAAAGCCTTCTTGTTATTATATATTTTTTTGCATGAGTATTTCCGTATTCGTTATTTCTAAAGGAAACGCGACCATCGAAACTCCAATGTGTTTACTCTATGTATAAACCTTTTTCTCTCTATACACTTATATTTCTGTTTAAATTTTTGGTCTCTACCTTTGATGGCAATAATACACATAAATAAATAAAAACTGCATTTACACTCAAGAAATTACAGAGTTTGAGACTTATCCTATGCTGCAATGTAGTCTAAAGGGATGAAATAAAATTACTATTATTATTATTAAAATTCTCGATTGCTGGTGTTCCGATTTTTCCTACTAGAAGTGTATACATTAACCGGCCAAAATGACCAAAAAATCACTCTTAACTATGGTATTTTTCTTTTTACAAGTTCTATAGCGTTACGCAAAACCCATAAAGAAAAAACGATGACTTAGGAAAGTTTCCATCCCATGATCGACCAGAATCCACTAGGGCCGACTCTACAATCAATCAACCGGATGTTGCCCAACATTCTAGGCTTCTTCCTCCGTCATTACCCCCGGCATAGTCAAGACAAGGGAACTGGATGATTGATGAGACCGAAGTTAACGGTTACCTTCCTTGCCGTGAGGGTGGGTATCGATGTGACAAAGGGGGATCGTTGTTTAGTATCGCCACAGTATACCGTTTTCTTCTATTTCTTAAGGAAATTAAAAATCTGCCGCAATTTTTCTAGTAATAAAAGTATTTATTGCACTGTTTAAGTAAACAAATTGATTTGAAATACTTTACTACAATTATGACAGAAAACCAAATGGTTTTTTTTTTTTTAAATCGTTAATATATAGACAACGCCGTCAATATGAGGGTGTTTTATTGTCATTAAGGATCAGGTAGCTACACCAAGGATTATACAACGTGTGTATAAATTGTCGCAAAAGCTACACGTAGCGACATACTTCGTTCGTTTCTGAATCGAAAATCTAAATGGTAAAATATTGTATTATGCTTCATAAGTCTTCACGAGGTTCTTAAAGTTTGGTTTTTAGTTCCTTAGTAAGCGTTTGTGTTCGTTATTTGTCGGTATAGGATAGCTGCATTTTGAATTTAGACGATTTCTTATTCCTGTTTTTTCGTAACAGTTTCTTTTTGATTTTAGCCTGGTTTCCACATTTTTTCATAAGCATCCTCTCTTCATGAAAAAACACATTTGGCAACATTGTAGGACAATGACTTTGTATTCTAATTTGATTTGAATCAAAACCATTACTGTCAAATTTTGACATTAATCTGAAGCGTTCAATTTTATGCAAGCTCTGCTCTTTTTCGTGATTACTCGTGTTCTCTTGATTAGTTTTTTGTTTCAGTGTTTTTATCGTTCTCGTATTATTGTTTGTTTATTTACAATGGTTTTTACATTTAATGAATATGCCGATATGTATATGGTATACGGTTTTGTAATGGAAATGCTAACATGGCAGAACAGGAATATCGCGTATGTTTCCAAACCGGAGACATCCTACTGGAAAGTATTTCGACGGCTGGACCAACGTCTACGTGAAACTGGTTCGTTTAAGAAAAGAAATGCCAACGCTGGTAGACAACGGCGTACATTACAACTGGAAGAGGAAATTCTAGACTCAGTACATGAAGATCCCTCCGTCAGTACTCGACAGTTGGCGTCCACATTCAATATCCGCAGTAATAAGACCGTTCATTTGGTCCTACGTGAAAACCTACTTTATCCATACCATATAACTAAGGTGCAGCCGCTCTATGAAAACGATAACATACACCGTTTTAAAACTTTTGTCATAGTATCTTAAATAGGATTCAAGAAGATGGCGACTTTTTAAGAGGTGTTCCTTGGGACCGACGAGTCTATGTTTACCAGAGATCGGTGTACTCAATACCATAATTTTCACCATTGGGCAGATGAAAATCCTCATGCGTTTCGGGATACGGTCACCAAAGAAAGTTTCAGTTAATGTTTGGCTCGGTATAATAAATCACCGTGTCGTTGGGCCAATCTATCTGCCAAATCGACTTGATGCCAACGGGTATTTAAATGTATTAGAACAAGTTATTGACGAGATGGCAATTGAATATACGCCGTAACATGTTTTACATGCATGATGGACTCCGGCACATTTTTCTCGTAATGTGAGAGAGTGGTTGGATGAACACTTCCTAACAGGTGGATTGGTCGCGGTGGTCCTATCTTATGGCCTGCAAGGTCTCCCGACCTAAATCCTTTAGACTTTTTGTTTGGGGTTTCATAAAGGTGAAGTTTACGCAAACACCTCCACAAGACACTGACGAATTATAGCACGAATTAACGCGGCAGTATTAGAGATTACACCGGAAAGGCTTGAACAAGTAATACAGAACAATACCTCGTAGATTGCAATGTGTTTACAAACAGACGGATATCAATTTGAACATATGCGTAGGTATAATAGTGTCGCTAATTTATTACAAGAGATGCGTTCGAAAAATCAAAACTACTAATTCTGTTTTAATAAAGCTTTTTATGCTTTTCCCTATGTATCATTTGTGTTATCTAATTTGGTCATTTGTAATCTGGTCTGTCAATTTTGACAAGTATTGTAACTAGCATTACGGTAGTATGCGACTACAGTGTTGCCAAATGTATGTTACTTTCAAGTGTCTCCTGAAGACGCATGAAGCATAGTACCATATTTTACCATTTAGATTTTAGATTCAGAAACGAAGGAAGAATGTCGCTGCGTATAGCTTTGCGACCAATTTTAACACACGTTGTATAAAGTGACAGATATATGCTAGATGAGAAAAGGAAAATTTTGTGTTTACAAAACAGGAATACGAATAAAAGCATTATGTCGTTTTTATTTGAATTTAGAACAACAGAAAACTTTGGCGAGCAATCTAAAAGGTATCATCCGAACTGTTGACGAACTGCAACCAGATACTGCCTCACCTCCATACCGTCTCTGGACTTCAACATAAAGGTGAAATTCCGCGGCTCCTTTCTGACGGCCATTCTCATAGGTACCTCGATATAATCGGAAGAGCATTTGTCCAAAATTACTACCGTTTCGGGCAAGACGACGTTGCAATTTTGGCCTATAACTATTTCGTATTCGGAGCTGTCGCATATCTTGTATCGGAAGTCGGCAGGATGAGAGAGGAAGCGTAACAATCTTTGAAAGATGTGCATTCCGGCTGTCGTATCTGAAAAATGCGTGCGCAAAGTTGGAATGTAAAATTTATTTACTAGATCTTTGACCTGTTCATAAGGTCTTTTGTAATTCTCTTTACTACACAATGCATCAAAAAGTCATTTTTTTAGTCAGTAAGCAAAAAATTACATTACATTACACGATTAGAATCAAATGGCTTCAAATGCTCTCCGTATGTGATCTCTCGACATTTTACAATTTTTTTGTAGTAACTACAAGGTAACTACTACTGATTTTTGCCACATTCACTTAGTCGTTTTTCTACACTTTTTTTGCTTCTGTTTTCAGCTGTAAACACTTATTTTGTACATTATTAGTTCACGCCTACATTGTTTAGTAAAATGTTCTTTAGTGGAGTTTACTTTTAGTTTAATCGTGAATTCACAATAAATTAATATGGTCTAGTGATAGGTTGCTACGAAGCAAATTGCTATTTTGTAGCAGCTAATAACCGTTAGCACTTTGTAGCAGCTATCCCAAATATCAAAAGAAGCTGTTACTTTTTGTAGCAGTTTCCTGATATAGTAGACAAGTGCGAATGTTGTGAAACATATATGTATATTCGTAACAGTACAGGGTATTCCACGTAAGTGGTTCATTAAAAGTTTATGATTTCTATTATTTACTTATATTTGAGATTTTGGCACCGTATCTGTTCGAATTGGACTATAAATGTAAAATACCTTACCAAAATATCACTTCCGGTTGACCGGAAATGGATGTCAACTTTCTTATTTTAAATAGAATGATATAATTTTTTATTCATTTTTGGATTCTACAACTATAAATACGTCAGTCTTCATTAGCTATTCCTATAGCTACATTGAGTAGTTTTTGACTTATTTAAGTTTTCTTTTTTTTTAGTCATAATCATTGCATCATTGAGAAATTAATATCTGTTAATACTGCAAGTAGAGACTCCAAATTTGCTATGTTATGAATGTAGATATTACTTTAAGAAACACTAAGCACACTTTACATTCTAACATACAGGGTGTTCAAAACTGAGGAACAAAGTGACATATTTTCAAATGCAGAAAACTCATTTTTTTAAGTAGAACGCCCTGTATATCATCACCTATCGCTTTATATGAGCATTCCCTATACCTATCTTTAATAGATTTTGAGATATGAGCGACTTTTTGTTAAACAGACTAAGTAGCCCTATCTTTAAATGTTTGTAGCTGGCTCTGAAATTTATTCACGTCAAATTCATGTATTATTTTTGAATAACCATACAAGAATGTCTGTTCGAATAGTCATTTCTATTAATATTGCGTTGTACGAAAGTGTAATTACAATGATATACATAAACACTTTGGTTAGTCAATGAATTGACATTAATCTCATTCAGAGCAGCTACAAACACGCAAAGATAGGGCTACTTACTGTTAGTTCTGTTTAACAAAAAGTCGTTCATATCTCAAAATCTATTAAAGATAGGTATAGGGAATGCTCATATAAAGCGATTTTAAGGGGATGATATTTACTTCCTAATTCCGAATTAAAATACAGGGTGTTCTATTTAAAAAAAGATGAGTTTTCTGCATTTGAAAATATGTCACTTTGTTCCTCAGTTTTGAACACCCTGTATGTTAGAATGTAAAGTGTGCTTACCGTTTCTTAGAGTAATATCTACATTCACAACATAGCAAATTCGGAGTCTCTACTTGCAGTATTTAAACGAGATATTAATTTCTCAATGATGCAATGATTTATGACTAAAAGAAAAACTGAAATAACTCAAACGGAACATGTAGCTATAGAATAGCTAATGAAAACTGACGTATTTATAGTTGTAGAATCAAAAATGAATAAAAATTATATCATTCTATTTAAAATAACAAAGTTTGACATCTATTTCCGGTCAACCGGAAGTGATATTTTGTTAAAGGTATTTTACATTTATAGTTCCAATCGAACAGATACTGGTGCCAAAATCTCAAATATAAGTAAATAATAGAACATCATAAACTTTTAATGAACCAGTTACGTGAATAGCTGTTATAGCAGTAAAGCAGTGTATAAGATGTAGTGATGTATAAAACTGCTTTTTGCGTTTAGCAGCTACAATCTTTTCTGTTAAATGCTTCTAATATGTTGTGGAAAGAGAATATCGTGCGTCGGTTTGGATCGGAGTCGCAAATTTTGTCGTTAGGAGTATTTGATCGTCTTGATGACTTTGGGAGACGCGTGGCGCAGAAGATATTACTTTTTTTCAAATGATTAAACAGTAATGGAGGCTATAAACATTACGCATATAAATTACCGTAACGGCTTTTTGAAATATTATTTAATGTTAAAATAAAAAAACACAAAATCATGTTTGCTTGCTTCTCTTTTTTGTGCATTTTTTCTAGACGTTCACAATCATGTTTTTTTGCGATTACAGCGCAATTTGTTACGAATCGAAAAAAAGTTTCAAACAAAAACTACATTCTTGATGACGTAGAATCCGAATCTGCAATGCAAAATAGGGGTCCCCATTTAAGATTTCCCCCCCCTCCCATTCTGGGGAGGGGGTGAGGTGGGGGATCGAGTTCGGCACCATTCAGTGAGCCCCCTACATTATAAAAAATCTTATTAAGATCTTTTTTTTTGATTTGATGCAGTGTTTTAGAGATATTTCGTTGTCTCAAGATAAAAAAATCATCCAGTATATAAAGCTATTCACATACGTACTGCTGTGGCAGCACACATTTCGCGGCTGTATTTTGTGTTGCATATTTAATTTGCTTAAAACTGCTGAATCGATATCGAGAAATTTTCATAATAATGTTTAAGTTTGTATAATTTTAGTTAAAGAGTTAATTGTATAATTTATTTAATTAAATGTTAAGTTTTTTCTAAGATGTTTATTGTTTGTCATGTTTAGTTAATGTTTATTCTATTAGATTTTGTCGGTGAATTGTACGCAGCTGTAGAGATTTTGTGAAGCAGTTCCTTGGTAGACATTAGCGTGAGTACATGTATTTTTAAATCTTTGATGCCATTTTGTTTATTCATTTGTTATAGAGTTTTGATTTTTGAGTATGTTCTGTCTATCAAGGAATTCGCTTTTTCATAATTGTTATTATATTGATGTGTACACATTATAGATATAAGATTATTTATTATTTTCTTGCAAGAAGATAGATTTTAGTTTTAATTCTCTCATTATGTTGTAAGAGTTTAATTTTTCCGTTTTCTAGTTTGCTGATTCATTTTTATTTTATTAATCACCTCGGGTTGGGCGAATAGAAGCACAACTTGCTATGTTTTCAATTTTGTTAATTTCTAGTGTTTGTTCACGAAATTATTTTATTTTGTTGAAACCACGTGGATTTTATTGAAAAAAAGAATTATCTTCCTGAACAAACAAATCTTTTGCTTTGATATGGGAAATAGCATTGCCCTATTTTAATTTAGAATCAAGTGCAGTTTTTAAATTTAGGCCAGGACCGTCAGTTCCTGGGTTTTTTTTCTGGAAATTGTAATTAACTTTTTTTTTCTTTTTTTTTTTAAATAATAAATTTTGATTGTTAATTAACGTCATTGGGTTAAAAATTCTGTTCTTTTATTTTTAATTAAACCTTTTCAATTTTTGGGGTATTTAAGAAAGTCAGATTTCTTTCGCTCACAATTTACTTTTCGTGGTTAGATTCAAGTTTTAATTCGCGAGGGTAACTCTGAGATTAATTGTTCTTTTGCGCCCTTTTAAATTATTTTATCTGTTGAGCTAGCTAATTTAATTTTCTTTTTAATTTTTTTAAATTCATTTTGCATTTTCAAATTCAGTCAGTACACAGCAGTACGTAAATACATACATATATCTCCACTTGTTACTGAATCAAATAGGGTCGTCCGCAATATTAATACATATAAATATTAAGTGAATAGCGGTAACAAAAGACACTTTGGGGCAGTTTTATCTGTTTAATGCATACCAACATGTTTAAGGAAAATGTAGCAGCTTTTTTAAACTGCTAACCAAAAGTAGCAGAAAGGCTGTAGTTGCTAACGTAAAGACGCAGTTTTATACATCACTAATGGTTAGTAATATTTTTAGCGTATTCGCAGCACTCTAGATAGAGAAATGAAAATTTGAATTTTCGAATAAATCAGCAAAGCACGCAAAAAAAAACAACTTACGAACAACCTCCTTCCAGAACTGCACGTCTTCAGTCACATACTTCAACATCAACTCGACGATTCCACTCCACATAACCCTATTTCTGCACGGTATCCTCAACAAAACGACAGGATTCCCTCTGGAGCAAGTCTCGTTGAACTCCTCGAATCGCCAAGAGCGTGGAACTTTCATCTGTAACACCTCATGCCTTCCCGGTCCCTTGATGATAGTCACGATCTTTATCGCGAAGTCACCCACGTCCTCGTTCCTGAAGAAGATCCAATTCGATGAGGTCGCCATGCTGACCGGGTAACTCCAGACGGTGAGGACACCCACGCCTTCCTCATTAAATTCCAATGTGGAGACGTGTGGCACGCAGTTGCCCACCACGAATTGCGGCATCTTCTCTCTATAGGTGAGCCCCTCTACGTCTTCACGGTGAGGCACTGAAAGGAACTGTACTGAAGTTGATAGGAGGTGGCACGTTGTACGGCGAAGTGATGTTCAAGTTGAGCTCGCCGACTTTGTACAGTCCAACTCGATCTTGGTCTCGGACACTATGTGGGTGACGTCCGGTTTCGCCAGCTAGGTTTACCACCTTGCTAGTGGCATAACGATATCCCTTACATTCGCCGCTAAGTATCATGACGCAACCGGATCGTTTCACGAATTTACCCTGATAAGTTATGACGATGTTGCATTTCTTCCCCGGTGGGATGACGTATTTGGAATTTTTCACTTTGAAGCACTGATCGTGGTCTCCGTACAGGATCGGCTTGTACGCCACTGGGAAATTGTTATTATTATCTAGCGTTAGAGTTTTACTGCAACGCTGACTCAAGCCAGCTATGAAGTCTAGGGATTCGGTCGGATACAGCATAGGCAACACTTCGAACAGGTAAGCTATGGCGAGCAAATGTTTCAGAGGGTGCGGCTCTACGATGTCCGCTACGGTAACTCCGATACTCAAATTCAGAATATTCCAACTTTGCACCACTAAAATGTTGTTGTGGACCAGTTCTGCTGGGCTCAGAGGTTGGTGACAGAGTTTCTTGAAGTGATCATCCAAATATGGGCAGTAGGTCAGCATCACTGCGGCGTATACGAAACCATCGCACATATTCTCGCCGAAATGACTAATCTATAAAAATGTTAGGCAGAATAACTCATTATTATCTAAAGTTTATGTTAAAGACTACTACATCAAGAACAATCAGACAGATCAAAAACTGAAAACGGGACTGAAGCTGGAACCTACAGCGAAGTGAGAAATATAATGATCACCCTACCACTAGGAAAATATGCCACGGTATTACGTATTACGTTGCCTCTGCTTGACAGACAGTCGCTTATTTTCCTAGTGGAAGGGTGATCATTATACAGGGTTTTCCACGGAAGTGGCTGGTTAGAAGTTTTCCGGCTTAACGAAATTCCTCAGTTTTAAAAATTTGGGATTTGCAACAACTTGGTACTTACTTTTTTCTAAAATATTTCCAACTATTTTGCACTTCCGGTTAACCGGAAGTCGCCATGAACTTTGTTATTTTCAATAGAACACCCCATATATTATTATATTTTTGATTCTATCATAAAATTCTATGACGATTACTACTAGGGTTTGCTATACCTATCTTCAACTGTTTTTGAGATATTGCGAATATTGTTAAAATTTTGACATTTACATCGTTATACGTAATTGATTGATTCTCTCTTGGTTTAAGTGTTGGAAGTCTCCCACTTTAAAATTAACAAGTACTAACATGGTTTTACCAAAACGTAATAAAAGAATTCATTGGAATTGTACAGGGTGTTTAAAAATTAGTGGCATATCAAAGAATTTTGAAAGTTGCAAAACTTAATTTTTTCAAATAGAACGCCCTGTATATTTTTGTATTTTTGGATGTAGAATTAAATTTTACACCGATTTGCTGTAACATTGCCTATACCCATCTTCAGTAGTTTTCGTTTAAATTACTCGTTTTGTTTATTACAGCTTTCAAATGGCCTAATAATTTCTATCTGGTGGGCTATGACTTTAACATCACAACAATTTATTATTATTAGTAAATTTTTATTGTTATAATCATTGTTTGTTACACGCCGCGTGTTCAGATAAATGCATATTATTATGGAACTTATGAATTAGATAATGAAAAATATTGGAGGAGCTTATTTTAACCTGGATACTTTAAGTTTATTTTACATTCACTGAGAATGCAGGAAAAACTTATAGAGAATTTACGGTAATTATAGGAATTTATTTTCGGCTAATATATCTAATAAAATTTAGAAAACTTTGAAATAATAGATTACACAGATTACATACTGTACGCAACTTCCGGTACTACCAACCAAGATTTAATGATTTGTGTGACGAGAACGTTTGATGAATTAGACCCAGTTGAAGTGAGAAGAAGTATAAGTGACACATTAAGACGTAATAAAATGCTTGGACGTAAACGGAATTCACATTGAGCATTTTTTTTTTATGCTCTATGTCATGGTTCATGGTGAACCAGAAGAAACAATCAAGACTTGTTTTGGGAATGTATTTGAGAACTGAATAGCCTCACAGGCCGGAATCGAGTCATTTTGCTGTGGGTACAAGGACCTTCAGTAATCGAAGGAAACGAAAACGCCGATGAGTTAATAAGAAAGGTATCATCTGCTTCATATACAGGCCCGAAACCTGTTCTTAGAAGTGTGTTAAAGTAGCAGTCAGAAAAAAATGTTCACCCCTGACTTATGGCTTTTGGTCCAGTAGGATTCATTTCTTCGCCTCGTAACAGGTCTCCTAATAGGACACTGTGCACTGAAAGGACGGCTACAGAAAATTGGGATCAATACTGGAGATGCTAACTGCAGACTGTGTAACAGAGAAAGCTTACCACATTCTATGTGAATGCGGGGCTCTGGACGCAAGAAGACAGGCAATTTTTGACAAGCCAAAAATTAATCCAGAGGATTACTTCGATCAGTAAGCCACAGAGACCTGTACAGGTTAGTGCAGAGTACTAGGATTCAGGAAAGGCTGGTATAATTTAATAAACAAAAAGCAAAAAAAAAAACATTATCCTTAACTCAATTTCGACATAACCACGCAAAGAAAACCACCAATGACTTATATTCAACTCGCCTTCCTTTCGTCTAAGAAAGAATTGTCGGCCCAACGGTTGAGACGCATTTGATTATAGTGAAATTCCAACCAATCCAACAATAACAACTCCGTGGTACTGAACAGATGGTTATTCCGCACGATGTTCTTGACGGACTTCCTATAGTTCTTGTGCGGCGACGTTTCCTCTTCCAGTTTCGGATGCAACTGTTCCATGGGCCTGATCAATCTAGGGAACACCAATACCTTGTAAGTTTGAAGCAGCAGGTCCAACCAAGCTTGCTTGGCGATGTTGTAAAACATAAACAAGTCCTCGGTTTCGTTGATGTGATCAGTTTCATTCTCCAGCCACGATGACGAGATCGTAATGCGGTAGTAATTATAGGGCATTAGGTATTGTGGGAAAATGCACGTAAAATGCGCTCCTAATTCGGTTATGATGTCCAAAGCTTTTTGATAGAGGTCATATAGGTAGCGTGCGCCGTCTTCATTTTCTTCTATCGGTCTACGATGAAAGCAGTATTGATATCTTTGTTATATTGGCTTCTCTGCGTCTCTTACCTTAATTGGAAATAATCCTTAGCTTGATCTCCAAGCATACTGATCAGCAACTCTATGAAAGGCGGTATACAAATATCGCCTTTCTTCTTTTGCTTTAAGCAAAGGTGAGCTATACCATTCGGTATCTCATAGAAAGTGGTTCCGAAGAAGCCCTGTGTGTACATCCAGATTTCCATAGTGGAAACGCAAGTGTTCATGAAGGCATACAACGGGTCTTCTTCAGGTGGGAACAGCGGATAGGACGCGAGGAATTGGGTTAAGTCATATTCGACGATATAGTTCTTGGGTTCGAACAACAAAGATGATAGGGAGGCTGAAAACTGAAAGGAATTGCATGAATGGGTTTATATTCCAATTGAGCAAGTGTTTCTGATTAGACAATCAGCTAACCTTAATCGAATTAGGGCTTGACTCCATTTGCATGAAAATGAAAAATGAAATGAAGTCGAGAAAATTCACTTATTGGCAGAATCTCCAGGCAATGAGGTAAAATAAAACTATTGATAAATTGATGAAAATGCAACGTATTATCTTTTGCACCAATTTAGGATTCTCACAGTGAACTACCCAACAATGGCAATTTGTCATGAAGAGCTACGGGAGCCATGGTCCTACTATTGAGAAATTATCATTAAAAAGCTTTTATTTATTTGCGTATAGTCTGACCACCCCCTTTTCTACAAACCACCTGAAACCGAAGTCAATTTAGAAGTTTCGCCGCTTGTCTGCATAAATAAATACAAAGCGTGTGTCGTCGCATCAAATCATGAGAATAACAACGTTCATTCTGTACTTAAATGTGTGTACGTGTATTTATCGGTATTTTTACAGAAAATAAAAGCTTTTTAATTATTAATTTGTAATTTGCAAAGGTGCGGGCAGAAACTTTGCAGGGAAAAATTGGGGATGCAACCCAAAAATACTGCTTTGGATGTATATACAGCGAAAGTGAGACACGATCATCACCTATGCATCAGTAGCATGGAGCAAAAGAACTAATCTGGCCACCGCGAGAATTAACCTCTCGAAAGTGCAAAGATTAGCATGTGTATGCATAACAGGGGCTATGAGAACCTGCCCACAGCAGCTAATTAAAAGTAGTATTGGATCTTGCCTCCCTCCACATAGTAGTAGAGGGCGTGGCGAAAAGAACCGCACTAAGAATGGTCAAGGAAGGAATGATTAGGCATAGGCCTCAATCTCCTGACAGTGATCAAACCTGGGATATGCCCCGGGATGATATGTTAAAAAAATTTAGCTTTGTGAAAGAATTCACCATAAAGCTAAGTAACAGGAGCGAGTGGGATCATAACACCATCTTGAACTTGAATAGAAATGCCATCAAATGGTACACTGATGGCTCCAAACACAGGGACGGAGAAGGAACTGGAAATAGGAATATAATGGGCCTAGAACTACATATTTCGAAGGCTTGGGAAAATACCCAAGTATATTTCAGGCGGAAATACACGCTATTGGAAGATGTGTTCAGTTCATTATGGATAGGAACTATCGGAAGCAGGAGATTATCATCGTGTCTGATAGTCAAGCAGCCATCAAGGCGCTGAACTCATATGAAATCAGCCTCCAAGATGGTCTGGGAATGCCTAGGGAAACTAAATGAGCTAGGCAAAAGAAATAAAGTAACCCTCCTGTGGGTTCCGGGTCAAACAGGAGTGGAAGGAAACGAAATAACGGATAACCTCGCAAAAAAAGAAGCTGGAATGCCTTTCGTAGGGCCTGAACCCTTTTGCGGGTTAAGTAGCAGTACAATGCTGAAGAAACTATAAATGGAAATGGAGCAGAGAAAATCCAGTTACTGGGAAAATCTCCAGGGAATGAGGCAAAGTAAAATTCTTCTGGGAACTTATAACCAGAAGAGGTTATAAGTTGACAGAATGCATCAACCTGAGTAAGAATAATGTTCGCATATTAACAGGAATACTTTCAGGCCATTGTAGACTGAAAGGACACCTGGTAAGCTTGGATTGGAAAAAGATCCTGAATGCAGATTTTGTGGGGAACAGGATGAAACATCCATCCACCTGTGCAACTCGGGGGCATTGTACCTGGGAGCATGTGAAATCGAAGAGGGAGACTTACCTGGACTGGGGCTCTCTGACATCCTACACTTTCTAAAAGGAATAGGATTGCAAGGCCAGCTGTAAAGCAGCAAGAATAGGGGACACAATAGATCTTTTAGGTCGCAGTGTAACACCACCCTTCTATTACATACATACAAAGGTGCGAGCATGGCTTCATGGCTATTCATGCGGAGTCTGCACCAATATAGTGGAGCTGTAAGGGTCCAAAAGTGGTGTGAAAAGTAACACATTAAATGCTTCTTCAATTTATCAATGGTTGGATCAAGGGTTTTGTTTTTTTTTTCGTTTTCTTAACTCTACAGGACATCATCATAGACCTCAAACAAAACAACGCAACCATTTATTTACTCACTTCGGAAACCTTGGACGTATGCTGCCGCAACTCCAGATTGTACGCGGTATTCATTATGTAAGTGTGGACGAGAGCGTAATTTGTCAAGAAGCAATTCTCCGCGATCAGATGATAGGACACTTCGCACCTGCCTCCGCAACTGCAGTACACGGTAACTGTGAGGTGCGCACGCTGACACTTATCTGAGTGGAAATGAGAGCTTATGGTCACTTCCTGAGCGTCCCTCCTAACGGCGACTTTAGCGGCGACCTTCAATTCCAATTCCTTCTGCGGTGAGATGCAGCCGATGATGCAATTCTCGAAGTGATTCTCGAAGAGGAACTTTCGCTTTCCCACCGCCACCACTTTCAGGGGTAGAGATTTGAAGTGGATGACGGTATCCAAACTGGTGATGGTCGGTTCCGGGTATAAGCCTTCGACGTTGATGCAAGTGTGCGGCTTTTTGCTCATTTCCGAGCGCAAATATATGGGTATTGCAGCCCGGTACTTCCCAACGCGATCTGGTCGAAAAGAAACGCGAAAACAGACCTCGTCGTTCGGATCTAAGCGGCAGGTGATGGATTTCTCGTGCTGCACGATCTCCCGCCCACCGGAGTGCTCTAAGTATAACGGATGATTGATGGCGTCCGTTCGTATGCATATCTCGTCGAACTGGTCCTGGTAGTTGGTGAACACCAGATCGTAGCAGGGGCATGAATCTCCGCTCGAAGCGCTGTACGATAGATTTATCAGCAATTTCGAGACGAGCAGTTTCGCCCTCGTAGCGAGAGCGTACACGTCGACTGGACACAACGAACCGGGAGTTTCGATCAGTTTGCAACCTGAAATTAGAGATGGGAAGTTTAATGAACCGATAAAATATGCCACCAGGAGGCGGGGCCCATGGTCTATTGTAGAAATCACCATATTATAATCCTGCGAGATAGGATAAAACTATAATCGTGTGACAACTGAAGGACGACTACGAACTATAGGCCTACGGAAAAAAAATTGTAATCGTATCACACCCAAACGACGACTATGAACTATAGTTCCACAGAAACGGAGAAAACTGACGTCGTATCACCCCGAGGGACGACAACGATCAATAGTCTTACGAGAACGGAAAAAGAAAAACTATAATCATGTCACACCCGAAGAACAACTACGAATTATAGTCCTATGAGAACGGAAAAAGTATAATCGCCATTTCCTACCGAACAAAAAGTTTGTTTCTCAGCAGTGGCTCGCCGGTCAAAAGAGCAAGAGGGGTTGTCTGCGAGACGGAATTTGGCTTGTCTTATTTGAATTTGGGCTGGCCATCCCCAAAAGTTTCCAGACAAGAAAAACCCGTTCGGTTACACTGGTATGATGATTCCTACAATAGACCATGAGTCTCGTCTGATGGCATATTCTATAGGTTCATTGTATTTAGCCATTTTTCTCTGATGTTTCATGAGATGTTTAGTGCAGTTTACTGATCTAGCTCTTTAGTTCTAATTCACTTTACTGAACTACATCTTTGAGTTAGCTCGCAGGTCACCTCACGTTATTAGGGGAACGAAGTATCGAGGCGGGAACAATGAAGATACCTTCATACATAATTTTGCGAATTAGAAAGATTTGCAAGCGTTGCGAATAGTGTAGTAGTGGAGTCATGTCGTAACGACATTTATTTTGGTTTGCGTTTGTGTGTTTGTTTTAGTTGTTTGATTAATCTTTTGCGCCGTTACTTACTTCTTGCTTAGAATGCGATTACTTTTCGCCTATAAACTCAATGAGTTACCCTTGTAACAGTGTTCTCGTAAAAACTAACTCTTCCGATTGCAAATTGCGTGCGAAGGTGTTTGTTTACGTCGCGTACTGAAACGTCGCACAATAATAATCAAAGTTAACCCTAGTGGGGTTGTTTGAATACGTGAGTGATTATGCAGGGTTCCTACTTTGATGTAAGAGGGGCGGGAGTTTGCGTCGTGTCACACCCTGGAGGCGACTACGATCTATAACCGAACATCAGAGGGAAGAGCACGCCGTGTCACACCCGCGGGGCCGCTCCGGTCTAGATCAAACAAGGGGACGGAGAAAAATCTACAGTCGTGTCACACCTGAAGGACGACAACGAATTATAATCCTGCGAGATAGGATAAAACTATAATCGTGTGACAACTGAAGGACGACTACGAACTATAGGCCTACGGAAAAAATTGTAATCGTATCACACCTAAACGACGACTATGAACTATAGTTCTACAGGAACGGAGAAAACTGACGTCGTGTCGCTCCGAGGGACGACTACGATCAGTAGTCTTACGAGAACGGAAAAAGAAAAACTATAAGCATGTCACACCCGAAGGACAACTACGAATTATAGTCCTATGAGAACGGAAAAAGTAGAATCGTGTCACACCCGAACGACGACTACGAACTATCAGGAGCGGAGAAAACTATCGTCGTGTCACCCCCAAAGGACGACTACGATCAATAGTAAGGGCTAAAGAGAGGATCGATAACCGGCGCTACCGTGCATTTATCTCAATCGCGGTAAACTACTAAATTAAATCAAAAACCGAAATTAAGTTTTCCCTGTAACGGCACGTTACAAAATTACAAAATATTAAAAGAAAAATGAAATTCCACTTTACTACCTTCTTCTTCTTTATTATCACTTTCGAGACATTACTTGAAGAGACAGAGTTCGAAACGAAGTAGTAAGAACAGATTTAAAAACGTAACTGATGTTCCTAAGCGGTATAGAGAAACAAAACTAAAATGGTTTGGACACCTAATTCGAATGGAGGACCAGATGCAAACGAAGGGGAACAAAGTGATGGGTTAGTGTTTGGAGGAGAAAGACTCTTGATTCGAGTTAGGATTAAGATGCGTGTCTTTGTGAACTAGGTCGTTCGCGGACTACACTACACATCTCTACCTGGGATGTCGCTGGTCAGGAACTGCACCACCTTTGACGAGACATGGTCGTCGATTGGCGTCGGCCCTAAAATATCGTTGACGATCATGGGCAAGGTGAATGTGTCCCTGGTCGAGGCGTATGGTGTAAAACGTATACACAGTTGTTTCAGCCCTTGTTTCTGCAGGACTATCGTGTCCACGGCTATATTGTCGAAACGTTTATCGGTTTCTGTGATCCTAAATTCCGGATACATGGACATATCGAAATTCACAGTGGCCATAGCGACGCTCTTATTCTCCACTGTAAAATTAAGGGTCTCCATGGTGCTGCAGGATATCGTCCTGAACTTCATAGCCCTCGGTTGGACGACTATGTCCGGATACACGACGTTACCTCTTACCGACAGCTCAATGGTGCCCATTCTGGTAAGATTGAACTTGATAGACGTGCGGAAGGTGACGCAAGAAGTGAATTTGACGATCACGAAGATGATTCTACTGCCGTTGGTGTATACCACGCCTTGTTTAGGGAACACGTCGATATATTCGGCCAATTCGTGATCCCCGAGCGCGAATGCCTGCGGCAACGTGGACTCGTTCGTCAAGATCGCCATCTGGACGCACGGCATGTTCAAAGGTATGTCTTGGAATACAAGGTTGGGGTGGGAGAAGTATACTTTGGCGTTGAGGTTCTTCACGATCAATCTCATCTGCTGGAAGTTTCTGTCGCCGCAAACCAATTCGGCGTCGACTATTAATGGTCCTTCTTCGCTAGGGACGTACTCGATATAGCAACAGAGACTCTGCTTACCCTTGATGTACCCCTCCAACGGGTGTATCCGAAAATTCTTATAGGGCAATACCCACCTGAAGATTAGTTTGGTAAAAAGGGTGTGAGTTATTTCTAAAACGTCGACATAGTGGTCGGCGAAGAGATAAGACAAGGAGTGTCACAAGGGTAACACAGATAGAACACATCATGAAATCTAAAAATGAGATAATATATCACCCTAACAGCCAGAAATATTACATAGATGTTTTTAAAAATATATTTTATAAATATTTTTCATGAGAGGTTTTTGAATATATATTTCATATTTTTTTCTAAATATAGATAAAATATTCAATTAAAATATTTATTGCATATTTTAAAATTAATGTAAGCGCTATATTTTTTCTAAAATATTTATATGAAAATTGAGATTTTTTATGCAATCTATTTAATTTGTCAAATTGAACTAAAATTGTTCTTGGTTATTTAGAATGTATAACGTCGATAACGAAAAGTTGAAACATACATAGAGTTGTCCAAAAAGCAAGAACTTGTTTTTTCCCACTTGTATGGTGATACAAGTTAATAATCAATAATTCTGGCATCTTTTAAGGCATACTGAAGGTTTATCAAATTAATCGCTATTTTTTAATTGAAGTGTTCTAAATAAAAAACAAACGTGTTTATTATCATTTTATTTGAATAAGCCAATAAAAATGAAAAATACTCATTTTTAAGTCTAGCCTTGGCTGGTGCAAGGTACAACCCTATGTTTTTTTTCATATCTTCGGTAGTGGCGCTCTCATGGCGTTTCCTTGTGGCCTCTAAAACAATGCCAATTGTATTAAATCATACCATGAATAAAACATCGTACAACATTATCAACACCTACTAATACATTTGGAGCATTTATAATAATTGGAGTGGTAGCTACATTCTAATACTTACCATACTTATTTTTACTTTATTTCATAATATTTGAAAACATTCTACGTACAAACAATAAAACAACACAACGTATTCTAACCTCTATTTGAGGTTATGACGCTTATCTACCGAGATGAATCTCTTAAGCAAATCAACTAGGAATTTATCTGGTAGGTGCAGTACATATATGATGCATAAAATTCCTACAATTATATTATTAAACGATTTCTGTACATAGCGATATTGAGCATTCCAATTATCTTATAAATGCCATGACATGTTCAAAGTTTTGCTTACCTCGTAGTCACCACAAAAACTAAAACACACCCCGCAACAATTAATTACACAGTTAACCCTAAACTGCCCCAATCATATACTATTATAAACTATAACATGTAACGGACAAACGAATGAAAACGTTGATGATACGCACGTGCGCGTATGCATTCTATGTACCTAATCCATAGACGTATAAACAATACTAAATCATATAACACCGGCACCGTAATGAATAGAGGTGTTGTGTTGACGTTCGCAACTTACAAATATTACAAATAATATAATACAAAACGCAGATATATTAATAGAAAAGTTACAGCGCTCAACTTAGATACTAATTAAATCATATTTTAATCTTTAAACTATCGTTTTAGATAGGTACATACCTACTTAATATGTATGCATATTTTACCCATTTTATGTTATTCGTCCTACGCACCAAATGTACAAAAGCAAAAATTCAATCTTTTTTTTTATATGAAATAAATATTTACAGAAATACAAAGCAAAATATTCTTGCAGAGTTATGAAAAATATATTGAGAAAACATTTGCAATAAAATATTATTAATGCTACATAACATATAAATTTTTAAATGTTTTCCTAATATATTTTCTGTAATATATTTAATGCATATTATAATAATATAACTAATATTCAAGAAAGATTTAATATTTTTTAAATATTTATAAAATATGAAATAAATATAGTTGGTCACTAAAACAATTGCCATTGTTTTAGAGGCCACAAGGAAACACCATGAGAGCGCCACTACCGAAGATATGAAAAAAGCCATAGGGTTGTGCCTGGCACCAGCCAAGGCTAGGCTTAAAAATGAGTATTTTTCATTTTTATTGGCTTATTCAAATAAAATGATAATAAATACGTTTGTTTTTTATTTAGAACACTTCAATTAAAAAATAGTGATTAATTTGATAAACCTTTAGTATGCCTTAAAAGATGCCAGAATGATTGATTATTAACTTGTATGGTGAGTGTGAAAAAACAAGTTCTTGCTTTTTAGACAACTCTATGTATGTTTCAACTTTTCGTTATCGACGTTATACATTCTAAATAACCAATTTTAGTTCATTTTGACAAATTAAATAGATTGCATAAAAAATCTCAATTTTCATATAAATATTTTACAAATATTTTAGAAAAAATATAGCGCTTACATTAATTTTAAAATATGGAATAAATATTTGAATTGAATATTTTATCTATATTTAGAAAAAAATATGAAAAATATATTCAAAAACCTCTCACGAAAAATATTTATAAAATATATTTTTTAAAATATCTATGTAATATTTCTGGCTGTTAGGGTATGGTTAAAAGAAGAATTAAAGCTAATAGTTTAGCACGTTCCAATGCTTATCCGCGATTAGTTCGCCATCGAAACTCAAACCCACCTGAAGTACCCGTCAGAATCCATGTGATTAATGAGCCAGAGGTACCGAAACAGATCGTCATCGTTAAACACCACCGTATCGCTGCTCAGATTCAAGTCATAGGGGACACTTGAGCCAAAACGTTCACAATGAGGAAAGCGCAGTCATTTAGGATCACCTTCAAGTCTATACTGTAGTTTCCAAGCGCTTGAGAAATATACACTGCCGGCACAGTCAACTCTTCATTACCATCGACTAATTTCCTATTGCCTTCTGGGAACACTATACTAGGCTTGTCAGCCCTGAGGTACACGCTTATAGTGTTGGTATTGCGATTTTGTATTTTCAATGTAAATTCGCAATGGTTATTGGGCGCCACCTGAAAATGAGATTGTAAAAATGGGATCCAAGTCGTAGATTGTAGCCTTACTGGGCCGATTAAAACGACTGGCGGATCTACTATCACATTGATTATCTGGATCGGGTATAAGAGGAGTGGGAAATAGTCTAAAGCTGAGGACGCATCGGGTTTTGGATTAATGGGAGCTGGTGTGATCATCTTGAGATCGTTACACAGTATCTTGCTACTCGATAGGTCATAATCGCTGACTAGTTTCTTGGTCGGTGTTGTGGCCGATTTCATTTGGGCCGCGTGTCTTCGCAAGTAAGCCGTATAATAATCGTTGGTATCCGTTTTGACTTGTTTGTCGTGAGCTGTCTGTTCGTAATCTGTGTCAGTAGGAGGGACATAACGACTACTCCTCGTGAAAATTGTTTTGCATCTGCAAGTACAGAGATGAATTACGTAGAGGCTGGGCCAATTTCGATGTACATAACGGGTAAAGACACTTTGCAGCGGCGATATCAAAAGATGAGATAGGTAGTTCAGGATGCTTTTTTTTCAAGACAAAATCAATGAGATCAAACAGAATTTAGACTTATCTTATCGTTTTTTTAATATATATTTTTGTTTTAAATTATTATTTTTTGGTGTTTCTATTACACAGAGAAAAAAAAGATTTGTTGTAACAAAATATATTTTGGCATAGATTTGAAACAAACAAGAATTTACTGTATTCTGCTGGGCTTCCGCGCTGGAACCTAGATCTCTTACTTGTGGCCAACGTTTCGTAAGAACTCACTCAGGGCTACTGCTGTTGACCTGAATCTGAAAGACTAACACACGTAGATGGTTTTTTTTTGCAATGTACTAAGGGAGGGGAAGAGAGGAATAAATAAAACAAGTTTCTTTATTTGATTTTATTTCCCTCGATGCGAGCGACGGTGAAAACTGCTAGGTCGTTGCAGGCCGGTAAAGCAGCAGAGCTTGTAGATGTTATGTTTGGACGCCACTGGATTTCTCTTTTAATGTGAATCTTTACCTCATCCGTCGATGTCGCCTAGTTCTTCGGTTATAATCCAGAATAACCAATAACCAGTAGGGAAAGAAAGGAAGTGGTACTTGCGAGTAGATATGCTACAGGAGTTCTTGCCAAAATCCCATAAGGTTTACATAGGGGGTTTGTTGCCGTTGGATTGCGATCGCTTCATTTATGGATCTTATTTAAACATTATTGCTCAATTAAATTAAGAATTAGACCCTACAACGTCATCTAGCAGTTAAGTTTCGTACTTCGTGCTCGTTCCAACGCATCTTTACCGTGATAGTCAAAAGTAATGTCTCATTTTTCTTATTTCATTTTCAAATTATTAATAATTCATTGTCCGGTAAAAAAAGCTTTTCATTATGCAATTATTAGTTCAAGTTTTATTCATTAAAACCTTTTCTTTTGCGTAAATTACTCCGCATTGTTAATTGGTCCGTGACTGAATTTGATTAACGTTGCATTTTCATATTTCCGCCCTCTCGCTAAGCAAGGGAGACGCACAAGCTTGGTACCACCTCACACACACGCGCTGTTTAAGTTGCTCCGTGAAAATTTTATTAGTTACCCACGTTTTGTTTGTGGGATAATTGTCCACGTGAGGAACCTCCAATATCGAGTGCATTTTCTGTTTTACCTGGGGCTGCCAGGAGAAGTGTCTGTTGCATCGATATTTTCCTGAAAAGGGATTTACAAGCAGTAGCAGTCAAACCGGCATTCATTTAGTTTAATAGCGTCATCTTTAGGTCACTGGTAAGCTGATTTTTCTTTCGGTTGTTAACTTTATCAGTTTTGGTAATCCGTGCCTGTGCTTTCAGGGACCCTATTTCGTTTTGGCTTGAACCTAAGGTGAAGGAAGTACCTAATTTGGGAGACCAAATTCTGATCGTTGAATTAACCTGCACCGCGTACAGGGGAGCAAATTGGACTACGGCTATTTCCCATTTGTGGGGGCCCATCAGTATTCAAATTTTGTGTGCTTCGAAGCCAGCCAATTACATGACGAAGTTAAGATAAAAGGTAGGAGTAGAGGGGATAAAATGTGAATTGAGACCCCCTATGTAAACCTTATGGGATTTTGGTCCAGAACTCCTGTAGCATATCTACTCATGCGATTGATTAATAAAAGTGAAAAAAATTGTAGTTACTTTTAAAACACACAAAAAAAGTTGGCGATGTTTCAATAAAATTGAAGAATTGAGATTTTAAAATATATATATTGATTAATTCGAAACAAGTTAAATTTTAGTAAGAATAACGAACAGTTTCTACTATAAAAAAAAAAAAAAACAAGAAATAATGCTTCCTCAGATGATCGCACCCTAGATGGTGCTATACCAGCAGGCAAGTGGTGTGGAAGAAGCTTTGTTGAAATAAATCAATCATCGTACATCGAAATGATGCGAATCGTAGTAGCGAAACGGTATATAGTCGCTTATATAGTTTCGGGCGGACAGCGCGCAACTCCGCCTAGATGCACTCTGCGGTGATCGATAATCTGCTTGTTTACAATTTTAAGATGCCTTTAGACCGAAATTGTGTTTAAAATGAAACTAAAATAATTAATTGCGAATTTTAACGATATTTAACAGGGCGATGCAGCAGATGGGACATAATAATTAGACGGTTAAAAAACTGGAAAAATAAGTAAAATAAAGGCGTACGGCGACAAAAAAAAATACGACCTTGAATGCCAATTTGTGCGAAATAACTAATTAACGAATTTCTTAGTAATTGATGAATGTAATTGAATTTTACTACTACAGAATGAAAGATTATACAATTATGAAACTACAGCGGACGCAGTTTTTCGAAATTTGGAATTTAAGCCAAAATACAGTGAAATAAACATTGGTTCGTTAACTAAACGAGTAACTACAGGGTGATTCTCAATATATGCGACAAACTTTAAGAGCTGATTCCTGAGGTTATTTTGATCATAAAAGTTCATATGAGCATATGTCCAAAACGGTTTGGTTTTAAAGTTATTGAATGTTTTAATAATAATTATAAACTATGACTAACACGATATAATATCACAGTTGGTTCTTCAAAAACTATTGTGTTGAGAGGGAATTGTTTGTTTGTCATTTCAATATTTGTCAATAGTTATCAGAGTATTCATTCAGTTTTGTGCCAGTTTCTGTTTTCTAAAATGAATTACACGAATGCTGAGATGTGTGATATGCATTTCGTTTACGGTCTTGCCAATGGAAATTCGCGTGCTGCTAGACGTCTTTATGAAGAACGATACCCGAACCGTATCATCCCGCATCATTCAATATTGCCCGTCTTCAACCAAACGTCTTAGTGAAACGTGAAATTTTTAAAAAACCGGACCGACTGATAACGGGCACCACATCTACAGTGAGAACTCCAAAAGTTGAAGAAATGGTACTAAATGAAATTGAGGAACATCCTACTACAAGCACCAGAAATAATGCGTTTGCTTTAAACATTAGTCAGACCACAGTTTGGAGAATATTAAAAGATCAACTGTTGTATCCATATCACATTCAACGGGTGCAGGCACTTTTGCCGGCAGATTTTCCGCAAAGAGTGGCTTTTTGTCAACACAAAATCGCACAAAATCCTGACTATTTGGCTCAAATATTCTTCACCGACGAGGCTACTTTATTAATTTTCATAATAATCACATATGGGCCGAAGAAAATCCGCACGAACTAGTGAATGCCCGTCATCAACATCAATTCTCTGTCAATGTGTGGGCCGGAATTGTTGGAGATTACTTGATAGGTCCACATTTTTTACTGATGGGGTTAAATGGCGAGGTATATACCGCGATTTTCTTGAAGAGGTAGCTACCACTACTGCTGGAAGGAAGTTCCGTTGCAATTAAGATTAAAAATGTATTTTATGCATGACGGTGCTCCAGCGCATTTTAGTTTGGTTGCTCGCGAGTTTTTGGACAATACGTATCTAAATCGTTGTATAGGACGGGGAGGTCCACAACCGTGGCCTTCTCGGTCTCCCGACTTAAATTCTTTGGACTTTTTTCTCTGGGGTCACCTTAAATCATTAGTTTATACGACTCCCATTGTAAATGTCGATGAACTGAGAAATCGTATTATCGCAGCTTTTCAAACAATTCGAAATACCCCTGGTATTTTAGAACGGACTCGCCAGTCAATACGACGGAGGATAGAAGCTTGTATTGCAGTTGGGGGCGGTCATTTTCAAACAGTTAGTATAAGTTAATTTTGTTTTACTAATATTTTGTTAATTTATAATAAAGACATTAATTATGTTAACTTACTATTAAACATTGTACAACTTTAGAACTAAGCGATTTTGGACATATATTATTATGAACTTTTATGATCAAAATAACCCCAGGAATCAGCGCTTAAAGTTTGTCACATATACTGAGAATCACCCTGTATAGGAGAATATACGGTAAAATACGTTTGGAACGAGTGTTTTGTAGGGAAGCGATTTAACGTGTAATAATTCGCCAGAAGAAGATCCAGTACGTGATTCCAGCCTGAAAGCTCAGCAGAGTATACTTTTATCAATGACCCATGGATAATCTTTAGTTATTAGCTTATCTATTTTTTGCCCTAATTCTGGTATTTACCCGTTATAAACATCGAATTTGCCGCTAAGCTCACTGTACATAAACGAGATAAAAGATTGCTTACGAATCCTTAGCTCTCCACGGACGCAAAGATTGTTGCGTCTCGTTAGGTAAGGCCATCAAAGCCGCGCTGCTGTTACTGACAAATCGTTGTGCCACCATCGCCGCCCTAGGTCTTTCCACCGGCGTGTTATACTTCACTTCCTGGCAATACTTACCGGCCTCCCTCAAATATTTCGGCGTAATCCCCATAGTCAATTCGGGCGTCGGATGCTTCACCTGGGCTTTCACTTCGAATCTTAAGGGCAGGACCACCTCCCAATGACCTTCGTCTTCGCTTCGCCCTCTCTGGTATAGTCGTAAAACATCAAATCGAATCCTATCAGCGTATTCACCACGCCGATATTCTTCGCCAACACTTGCACGGCAACTTGCTCGCTTTCCTTGGGCTTCAAGGTGACGGTAGATGGATCGAGATCGACGAATGCCACCTTCCTGTAGACAAGTATAATGGGTAGGTTGGTGGAGTTGTTCGTCAATTGCAGCACACGCATTTCCTTGTGTCCCACTGACAGTTCGTTGATGTTCAGCTCGTCCGGCGTTACAGTAACAGAGGGTTCTTCGGCAATGGCGTGCAAGTAGAACTTAACGCAGTGGCACTCGTCGACCGGTTTGGAGATTTCAGGAGCTTCTGGCATGACCGCGCTGAGAAGGAAGGAGCTGGTCATTTCTGAACTGCTTCCTAAATTCGATTGTCGTTAAACTACGGCGAACGCGATTGTAGGGGGGAAAAGGCTTACGCTCGAATATAAATGAGGCTGTCCAACTGCATCTTGAGAGGGTGCTGGTGTCGACTTCCCTGCCGTATAATTCCTCTAGATATATTGAAAAAAAATTGGTGATTATCTATACCGTCAGATAGAAATGATCAATATTTCAATTTAACAGTTGCTTAACGTGCAAATATACCGTGTTTTTTTTAACTCTAAACATACATATTGCTGTGTAAAGACTGAATTGAAAAATGCAAAATGAAATATTAAAAATGAAAAAAAAATAAATTAGCTAGCTCAACGGATAAAATTGTTAAAGGGCGCAAAAGAACAATTAATCTCAGAGTTACCCTCGCGAATTAAAACTTGAATCTAACCACGAAAAGTAAATTGTGAGTAAATGAAATCAGATTTTCTTAATTATCCGAAAAATTGAAAAGGTTTAATCAAAAATAAAATAACAGAAATTTTGAATGACGTTAAATAACTATCAAGAACTTATTATATAAAAAAAGAAGAAAAAAAATGTTAATTACAAAATATTGCAGAAAAAAAACCGTGGACAAAGGGTCCTGGCATAAATCAAAAAAACTGCTATAGATTCTAAATTACAATGCATAGAACAATTAAATAGAAGGTAAATCGAGCACTGTGAGATATACTGATAATTAACAGGAAATACCAATAAACTTCGGTCTCACAAATTCTTTAATCTTGAAAAACACAATGTACATTTCGTTAGCTAGGCTAACATCTTCAGGTGTACAAGTGTATTGTCAAATAGTATTTAGAAGTTTATTGGTATTTCCTGTTAATTATTGCATAGAACAATGCTAAATCCTATATCAAAGCAAAAAACAAATTAGTTCAGGAAGATATTTTTTTCAATACATTCCACGTGGTTTCAACTACAGATTTACAAGAAGTAAGTAACGTAATAAACACATACTTTACAAACATCGGCAAAATTCTAGCAGAGAAGCAATTAAGAAATCCAAAGAACACAGGAAGGAGAGATAAAATAAATGCCAGCGTACTGCAACTAAAAATCCAAGAAGCGAGTGTAAATGAGGTAGATCAAATAATTGATGGACTCCAAAACAACAAAGAACCAAGGGTTGACAAAATCACGCACAAACGTCAGTAAGCCAACAAAGAAAAGCTGTCCCTATTATTGCTTAAAATTAAATCAACAACGTTATAAGAGAAAGCAATACCCTCAATAACTAAAACAAACTATTATAATTCCCATATATAAGAAAGGTAACAAATCACACCCTGAAAACTACAGACCCATAGCGTTATTATCAACATTATTTAAGGTTCTAGAAAAACATATACACAAACTATCACAACACCTAAAAGAACAAAACAATAATAGTAAGAGACAAGTACAAATTCCAGAACCAGTGCCGGCACGTCGTCTGCTGCTACAGATCTGTTAAATAATATAAACAAATCTAGAGACAAAAACACAATAGTAGCAATATTCATAGATATGAAGAAAGCATTCGACACCATATCAAAGAACAAAATAATAGAAAAATTACAGAACTACGGTGTAAACAGGAAAAGAGTTAAATCTAATCAAAACTTTACCTATTGAACAGAACACAAACTACAATAGGCGAACGGAGTTGAGAGCAGCAGTTCGGCGGGCGAGTATGGAGTGCACAGGGTGGAAATCTACCTCCAACATTATATATCACAGTACACTAACGACAATGCTAAAGTTGAAAATACATGAAGACATATACGTCTATGCAGATGATACCTGTATCATATACGCAGGAAAAAATCAACAAAATATTCAGCAAAATATAGACACAGGCATGCGAAAAATAGAACAATGGTGCCAGAACAACTTAATAACAATCAACGAAGCAAAACAGAATATTATGACATTCACAGAAAAGACTTTCCCGCAAATTTTACTATATGATCAACAATCAAAAAATAACGGAAGTACAGAAAGTAAAGTACTAGGGCTACCAATACAGCAAAAACTTGAAATGGGGCAAACACGGAGGCACATTAGCATAAAATATCCAAACATTAGCCGCATATGTAAAATAAAAAAGCATCATACCTCAGCATATGAAAAAATCTATTTATTATAGCCTATTTACGTCACCTATTTAAAATGATAGTTTAAAGATTAAATTAGATAATATATATCTAATATGATTTAATTAGTATCTAAGTTGAGCGCTGTAACTTTTACTAATATATATCTGCGTTTTGTATTATTTATTTGTAATATTTGTAAGTTGCGAACGTCAACACAACACCTCTGTTCATTACGGTGCCGGTGTTATATGATTTAGTATTGTTTACACGTCTATGGATTAGGTACATAGAATGCATACGCGCACGTGCGTATCATCAACGTTTTCATTCGTTTGTCCGTTACATGTTATAGTTTATAATAGTATACGATTAGGGCAGATTAGGGTTAACTGTGTAATTAATTGTTGCGGGTGTGTTTTGGTTTTTGTGGTGACTACGAGGTAAGCAAAACTTTGAACAATGTCATGGCATTTATAAGATAATTGGAATGCTCAATATCGTCATGTACAGAAATCGTTTAATAATATAATTGTAGGAATTTTATGCATCATACATATGCTGCATCTACCAGATAAATTGCTAGTTGATTTGCTTAAGAGATTCATCTCGGTAGATAAGCGTCATAACCTCAAATAGAGGTTAGAATACGTTGTGTTGTTTTATTGTTTGTACGTAGAATGTTTTCAAATATTATGAAATAAATTAAAAATAAATATCGTAAGTATTAGAATGTAGCTACCACTCCAATTATTGTAAATGCTCCAAATGTATTAGTAGGTGTTGATAATGTTGTACGATGTTTTATTCATGGTATGATCTAATACAATTGGCATTGTTTTAGAGGCCACAAGGAAACGCCATGAGAGCGCCACTACCGAATATATGAAAAAAGCCATAGGGTTGTACCTGGCACCAGCCAAGGCTAGACTTAATAATGAGCATTTTTCATTTTTATTGGCTTATTCAAATAAAATGATAATAAATACGTTTGTTTTTATTTAGAACACTTCAATTAAAAAATAGTGATTAATTTGATAAACCTTAGTATGCCTTAAAAGATACCAGAATTATTGATTATTAACTTGTATGGTGAGTGTGAAAAAAACAAGTTCTTGCCTTTTAGACAACTCTAGTGTATGTTTTCAACTTTTCGTTATCGACCTTATACATTCTAAATAACCAAAAACAATTTTAGTTCATTTTGACAAATTAAATAGATTGCATAAAAAACCTAATTTTTATTTTTATTCAAAAATATAATTTTAAATATGGAATAAATATTTTAATTGAATATTTATCTATATTTAGAAAAAAATATGAAAAATATATTCAAAAACCTCTCACGAAAAATATTTATGAAATATATTTTTAGCCACAGCCTTTCCCTGAGAAAACAAGTTTTTCACTTATAACTTTGTTATTTTTGAAAACAACATCCTTAAGCCTTATAATTAGTAGTAATAATATAACAATACATACTTACTGTAATCTTTCTGTGTCAAGAATTTGCTCCTAATTCTACAAACGTGCATTATACAGAAGTAGAAACTTCGGTTTGTTTCCTTACTTTCCAGTTTCTTTGGTATAAATCTAGAAAGAACATTTTCACTTTAGACGGATTTCAACATATCTATTAACTTACCTAAAATGTATCACCTTAATCTGTTTCGGCAAAAACATCCCTTGCATAGGAGACACATCGAAATACCTGTAATCTTTCTGCTGCCCTTTGCAGTAGTCTAAAGTCTGTAAAAACGTCACTTTAAACGCGATACACTGCAGACAACTGGTAATGTAGTACCCTCAGTTTTCCATCTATTTCGCCCATGACACAGAACAAGGCTTCGGACGCGCTGAAATTTCTAATGTACATGGAAACCGTGGTAGAGAGGCCAACGTAAGTGACCGGAAAATCCACCAGGGTGAATGATTTTTCCAGAGTCGTAACGGCAGGTTCGAATCTGGCCTTGATTACGTCAGCAACGACAACTACATTGCTGGGTATGTCCGCCTTCACCCAGACATCGATCAAAGCCGGACCTTCGACATATGCTATCAATCTCATATTGACTTGAATTTTGCTGTCAGCCTATATTAATATTCCAACAGATCTTAAGGTCTTTAAGCGATTTGTAAGTGACACCAACCTGTAGTAATCCCTTCATTGGTTCTACGATCAAACTATAGTCATCTGTGGTCGAGTTATCTATATAGAACTTGGTTGGTTTAGTCCCGACATTCTCAAGCGTCATAATTTGCACAGGCGACGCATACTCCATGTCGATAGATCCGAAATCGATGTAAGTAGGGTAGACCTTTACCTCCGCTGAAGATGTGGTGCTAATAAAACAAAATCATCGAGTTTATAAAAGAAAACGTTTAATGAAGGAAATAGTTTCCAGAGTAATATATACGGACGTCATTACAAAATACAAGTCACCCACTTGGCAAGTAATGTTGCAGATATCCCAGTAATATTACATTATTTACTAGACAGCGATGATAAACAAAAACATGTTACTGAAATTTTGCAGCAACATTAAATAATGATAGAAATATTGCAGGCCATTACAGTAACATTTCAATGTAATCAGGAAAAAATATTTTGAAACAATGTTGCAAAAACAAAGACTTTGTTGTCAGAAATGTTGAGGTAATATTTAGTTGTAACATTGCCATATTTACAAAACTTACATTTTATAAAGTGTAAGATAGGTACGTATATATGTTTCTGCAAATTTAGAATTTTGAAAAGACAAAACTAATGGAGCAAATTTCCTCTATAAAGCAAATAATGGTAATGAAATTTTTTAACATTTTTTTGTAGCATACAATAATCATGTTAGTAGGGTTGTGGCTGCGCACTGCGCACTTGTAAAAGTTAGTATCGCTTGCCATCACAAGTTTTTTCGTACCGCGCATACACGAGTTGGCGTGAACCTGTGAACCCCCTCTTTCACAATATACGGTAATCGTGACTGGACAGGGCGTGGATAGGACCATCTTGGGATTGTGAGTCGCAATTATTTTGATGAGAAAAAATTCCCGTCAATAATGAATCAACATTATAAGGTAAGTTTTATTTATAATGCTAAAGTAGGTATGTCGATCCTTTCAAATTCATGGAAGATCTTTAAAGACAGATATGTATTATGTATATCATAACCTATATATGTTATAGTAAAACCTACCTGTTGTGCTATAAGGATGAGCAATGTCACGTAATGTCATTCTTAGAATTGATAGTAATTCTTGATCAAATACAAATTTTACAATAGTTATAAACAGTGTTATATATAAAATATGCAGCTTATCCTCAATTTTCATATAAATAAAATAGTTTTTCTGATCTCTATTTTTGACGGTATCTTTTTTTTTAATTTCAGAGAGAATTAGAAGAAATATTGTACTCAGATACAGAATACGAAATAACTGTCATGCAATGGTTTCGTTATGCAAAACAAAGATTTGATAGAAAAATAGCAAAATGTTCAAAGGAATAAAATGCATTCGGGGCGTTTTTCTTATGTGTTGTGTGTTTTTGTTTAGATTCTATTCATGTTAATTTATGTGCCCCATAATCTGTTTCCAATACTGAAGTTTATTAAAATGGAATTTAATGTACTTTTTTTTTAATCAATAAATGCCTTTATTGTCTTCTATAAGCAGCATTTTACTTTTTAAAGTATTTATTAATGTATTTCGTTTACTTAAATAGCTATTTATAATATTATTCATAGTATTACTCTTTAGTTTTTACGTAGAACTATATATATGATTGACCATTTTAATGTATCTGCAAAATAACTACAAAAAAAGACTTATAAAATGTTATATTATAAAATGTCTTATCCAGTTATATTTTCTGGCATTAATGTTTAATGTTCATTTTAATGTAATTTTAGTAAGTGAAGATAAATTCGTATAAATAGAGGGGCCCGATCTATCGAGGGTAACATGAAATTATAATATTAACATTGAATTTCAATAAGACTGATTGAGATTCCGTTTTATATCAAATTAAGATAACCTCTCGATAAACCTCAACATCATGTTTCTTGTATAATGCAGCAAGAACTTTTGGAGTAAATAAAAGATCCTAATAGAAACATTAGCGTAGATATATTTATAGAAACATTTAATTGCCACACTGTATCAATATTTCTCTTTAACATATGAGAAATGTTACGGAAGAGCTATACTTCAACATTAATCGTCATGTTAAAGTAATGTTACTCGAAGACCTCGTATTAACATTACTGGGAAATATTGTTTCGTAACATCGCTTAGGCGGATATTAAACAGTCGTAGAAATGTTACTGCATGTGGTACATTGTATATATTTTTGTAACATTTCGCGTTACAAGATAACATTTAGACGACGTTATAGTCATGTTATTTTGCCAAGTGGGGATTCTTCCATAGAGAAGAAAAAGCAGCTTTTATTCCACTCTTTTAATATGGAACCTAGAAGTTCGACTTGCTTCTTAGACAACTTTAAATCGCGAACAAGTTCGTTGAGGTCTTCTTGACTTAGAAGATGCGGCACACAATAAAATGAATATGGTTGAAATGTTGGATCCAAATCAATATTGTCGCCTACAAAACTTTCTTTGTCGCTTGGTGTCAAGTTTTGTGGACTGCATGGTGCTGGTCTCAGTTCAGATGGAACAGCAGACAAAAATAGCAATTGATAATATGATCTGATGGTTCCCTCAATACATACAATCATAGGAATAGCAAAAGGCATATGTCGTTTACCTTTTGCTCACGCTGTAAGAAGTCTATATGGGAAGCCCAGCTTTTGTCTTTATCACCTACTTTACACTTGAAATACTGCTCATAGCACTTTTCAAAGAGAGATGTGAAAGATCGTTCGATATTTAAATATCAATTCGCAAATATAGCAAAAGGAGTTCATGTGGTTTACTTGGCATTTTTAATTACTTGAACTAATAAACTATTTACAATTGTGACACCTTGGCTTTACACCGACAGCAGCTCGCAACCGCTTATGCACCTAGCATGAGTTGTAAGCTGCTTTCAGTGGGTGTCAAATTTGTAAATGCAACCTGATCGATAGGATACTAAAACTGATTGATTAGATACTCACGCATAGAGGTGATAATCGTATCGATTCTCATTGACGTAGATCGGTAGAATACAGCTCGGGGAAGTGGCACGAGAGAAAACGTACAGAACTTCTCTGACAATGCTTAGACCAGGTGACAGGAGGTGGTGTTTCACGCATTTAATCTTGAAGGTCTGCAGCATCGATGAAAAAAGAATATGTTGGTTGTAATTTTCTTTTTATAAGTTTGACACGAAATCGTCCAATAACAACGTATTCTTACGAAGGATGTCGGAGCCAAAATCCTGACAGTTACAATCGAGGTACCGATGTTCTGGATCGACAGTTTCTGCCTGTACGTTTTACCTTCGAAGGCCTGCCTGAATTCCAGAACCGGTGGTGTTATACGTACTCCGTGCACGTCCAAGAACTCCTTCCTTTCGAACCTGTTCGCCGATTTTTCGACTTTCGATGACATAACAGGATTTATTTTGTGGGAAGGTAGAAAATATAAATAAAAAAAGACAATTCAAATATTTGACGTTAACTACAGTGATGATCTCTGACAATTTATTCTGCTTGACATGCTCGACGTATTCGATTTCGGTCGCTGGGTCACAAAACGGTGAGAATTTGCGATTTAACCGCACAATGCTGGATCTATGATGCCAGGTAGAGATAATTAACTTTACGATAAAAAGTTGCTACGCTTGTGCAATGTGGCGGGCACGGATATTAAAAGGTTCTGGTATCAATCCATAGAGGGCGCTCACATCAATTTTCCTCTTACATGATTGTTTGAAAATTGAATGATAAATTATCGTAAGAATACAATCAATTTTCAAGTAATAACATGAATTTCTAAACGTATGAAGGTACTTTTGGAAATAAATAAATATTTCGCAGGGAAAAGGCGTTGTATTGCTTTATGATTTTATAAAAGAGATAAATTAACATTATATGTTTATTACATTAAATGTTTCTAGCACAAGAAATAGCAGTTAAATAGCGTATAACATCTAAATAACTACTTCAAGACTTCATGAAACAATATTTTTGTGAAACTTTGTCATTTAAAACCCTAATAGCCAAATTTAAATTTTCCGCCACTATTTTCAGTGAATTCAACGTAAAGGCATTAAAGTAACTATCAATGTAGTAAAAAATAGTGGGTAATTTTATGTTTCAACGTTGAAGTTACTAAGAATAATTGCGGGCAATTTAAATTTGACTATGTGGAAAATATGTAGCTTTAATTTAATTTTCTAAATGGCAACCTGACACTTCAGTCAACTTGAATTAACTACACTCCATTCACTGTAAGAATGCAGCGTTACATTAGATAGGCGAAAGATTTACGACTTGCGATTGGCTAATAGACGAGGCGAATTCACACACACGAAAAACATTTTATATAGCAAATAAAATTTAAGTTGGATAAAACAAAATATTACTGAAATCTATGACATTTATATTTATTTGTAGAAATAACTAGAACGAAATAATCATTTTTATTCTAGAATAATAAATTTTCTTAACAATGAAATAAAATAATAATTATTGAAATGGTTAAGAAATGCAAGCGATTTTGCAACATAGTATAAACGATAATTATAGTGGCATACTTGCGTCTAAATTATGTGTAATCTTATTAACATGTTTTTTGAAAATTGTAGACAATTTTATGTACTTGCATGTTGACTCCACCGCCTCTGATAATTGATAAATAAACTACTTCTGTTCCGGAGGAGAAAGCGTCAAAATTTGTCTTAATTCAAGTTGAACAAAGATGTTCGGACTCTTATGGAAAAAGTGACATTAACTGTGTTCAGCGCACAAATACGACACATATACTACATATCGGTAATTATTTTCGCTACACAAAATGATGGTCGCTAAATAATTTCGAATTAGTTGACGTTAACTGTTAATTTTCGTTTGCTTTGCACAGCCAAAACAAAGTTGTCCTAATTTTTTCTGTTTGCGATAGTATCGTTTTTGGGACGAATTGTCAACAGTTCCCAAATCGCTTGAGAGGAGCTACGCACTCTTTGAATGCGGCTATTAAATGACATTACATTTAGGCACACTTGTACTTTACTGCTGTAGTGCCTGAAAGCAGCTAAAAGTATGTCATTCCGAAACTATAATGGCAATCAAAATAATTGACTTTATATCTCGATTGCAGAGAAAAGTTTTTTTTTATGGCGTTCTGTACATTTTATTTCAAACATCTTTTCTGTCGTGACGATAAATCTAACCCAAAAATAATGTGGCAAATCACAACATAAGTATTTTATAACTTTCACTTGATTCACATTTTAGTTTCTATTCCTAATGTTAATTAAAAAGAAAATTAGCTAATGAATTAAATAATGAAATGCGAATCGTTATAAAATAGAAAGTTTGTTAAAATTAATCTCATTGAAGACTTTTATATTGGTTTAATGAATTTGGTTGATTGTGGGGATGTAGCTCAGTGGTAGAGCGTTCGCTTTGCATGTGAAAGGCCCCGGGTTCGATCCCCGGCATCTCCAACTTATTTTTTTTTATTTGCAGTTCATTTCTTTTTCGTCAATAACTATTTGTAAATTAAATTTTACGATGGTTTAACGATATACATATATCCTGTGGTTTAGCGCTTAAAATGCTACTTTTTATACCTATTCGCAAAATCTCATTTTTAAAAATCCCGCTGTACCATGTGATTCAAAATGATTGTCGTAAGAAAAAAACTGTTTCCGGAAAAATGTATCTATACTTATTACCAATTTAATGAGCGAAGTTAGCTACATACAAATTTCATACATTAAATGAATTTTCTTGACATTTAGTGACATTGGCGTGCGTGTTGTAGTATCTTTCGATTATTTATCTTATAATTTTTTTCAAATCGTTTATATTTACATCTAATATCACCAACAATAGTATTTCTGAATACTGTAAGAAAATAAGGGAATTTATCTGTGGTAATAGCTCAACAAACAGGTAAAAACTCAATATTAACATTAAGTGAAATAGTTTATTACATTTTATAATTTTATAGGCTTATCATACACTTCAACGCAGTGAGCTGTCAAAAGAAAGTTACATTTTCATCCCTATAAAGTTTCTACGGTACAGGGATTATTACCATTAGATCACGATAGGCGATTGGAATATTGTCATTGGTTTAATAACAATTTAAGGGACGATGACTTGCTAAACAAATCATTTTTCTCGGATGAAGCCTGGTTTTATCTAACAGACTATATCAATTTACAAAACTATTGTATCTGGTCTGCAGCAAATCCACACGAATTTCGAGAAACGCAATTGCATCCCGTAAAAGTTGGAGTTTGGTTAGCTATGTCCAGGCAACGAATAATAGGGCCAATTTTCTTCGAGGAAACTGTAACAGTCCAACGTTACCAACAGATGTTGGAATTGTTTATTGCAGAGCTACAAGAAAATGAGCTTGAAGCAAGTTATTTTCAGCACGATAATGCTCCAGCACATACTGCTCAACAAACCTGCCAATATCTTCAACAGTTTTTTTGCTGACAGGTTCGTTAGAGCACAAAGATGGCCACCAAGATCACCTGATCTAACCCCATTAGATTACTTCATGTTCGGCTATCTAAAAAATAGGATCTATAGAAACCGCATGCATACCATAGAAGAACTGAGAGATGCAGTTTTGTCACTTAATAATTATACTAATTGTATGTTATAATTTAAAGTAATAAATAAATTTAGTTAAACACCAGTTAGTACTGAATTGTAAAATCATAATTTAGTAAAGTTAAATTAATTACATTTCATTTTTACAAGCAGAAACACCAATCCATAGTCGTTTATATAATGCGAGTTCAAATATAGGTTACGTTTTCCTTATTTATGACAGATCCCTTTACTTTCTTATGTTCCAACACTGACTTAGTTCAAACCTTCATTACAAACACGCGGCATATACCTACACCCTATTACTATCTATAGGGGCGGAATTGACAATCATTTTGAATCTCTGTGTATATTTATTGTTTCCTTTCGATTTTTTTTTTTGTAACCTAGTAATTCGGTCCGATAAAAAAAAATCAATTCGATCCTATTTTTTCGACATCGAATCGGACGACAAAATCGAACCTCGCCACGTATACGGGAATCACATAAACCCGAGATAAATACAGCGTGCGGAAACCGGTTCCGGGCGTTCTCGCTAAATAAACGGCCGTCCGCCTCTTTCTACCTCCACCGGAGTGGGACAAATCCCGGGTAACGAGGGCCGAGTTCCTTCCCAACCGTACGGAAATATTTCTTAATTTCTAGCGCGCTCCCATAAATTTTCGGACGAGATTGCCTGCGATCTCCGACTGAAGCGAATAGAGAGCGCCCTCTGGAATCAGTTCTCTATCGAATTACGGGTCTCCGCGCCAGCCCCGGTTAGTGGATAATAGTTTCGGATATTGGTAGGGAGATGTCGTAAATATTGAGTGGAGTTTCCCAATTTCGTTTTATTATTTTTTTTGTTTGTGTGTATTAATTGGAATATTAATTATACAGAAGACATTCCTTCAACAATCTGTTTCTAGGTAACTAGATATGGAAATTGCCTTAAATGTATTTTTATTTGGTTACGTAATCAATTTGAGGCCGATAAATAATGACTACAATGAGTTATTACGATGTCAGAACCAGTAACCGCCATATTCATAGTGCTTCCTTAAGGCATACTTTTCCATAAGGTTCTCCTTGGCATAAAAATTTTTATTTCATATACCACATTTTTTCCTTAAGGTTACCTTACATAAGGAAAATCTTAAGGTAGCTCCGTAGGTACCTTAACGATACCTTAGGCAAAAATACTTGATATAAATTTGACACATGTCATTTTGGATGTCATTAATCATTTACTAATTAATCAATGGGATGCAATGGCAGATATAGATGATTTTTTGTATTACATAAATATAAAATATGATAGTAATAGACAACCGAAACAGTATATCAGGGACGCACAAAAATCCAGTGAAATAGTAATGCAGAATTTAGGAAGAAGTATTGTTTTTCCAAACAAATTCCATACATTTTATTGCCGCTTGTTAACCGACGATTACCGAGCATAGAAAATCTTGATGGTTTACCCATATCACTACTTTTTTGCACTATTAACTTCCTGTGTTTTTTTTTGTCACTAATATATAGTTACAAGGTAGGTAAGTAAATTTTTATGAAAGTCCTACAACATTGTATTACCAAATATTAACTAGTATACATATTTATACTGTATTTGCCTAACATACAATAGTTGATATAGCAGATTCGAAGTTTATCCGCATCATTCAAAAACTTTTAACTGCGCTTGCTAAAAAAGACAAGACGGTACATTAGCAAATCTGGGTGGTCAAACTGGAAAAATGTTTTGAAATAGAAAAAAGAGATTCTTTGCTCTTATTGTGCAAATAATAGGAGTTTCAAATTTAAAAATACTTCATATAATGGTCTATCTATTCAGTTTACACAAATTTCTAACCATACTAATCAAATAAAATTGAATCAAACCACTACTTAATCATAAACGTCACAAACTAAAATAGTCGTAAACTGTCAACAACAAATTTAAAATAAATACCATAAATATGGAAGATTATAAGTACAAAAGTAATATGTAAAACTAGTCAAGGTGGTGCGCAGCTGATTTTAAATGCAATGTCATTTAATAGAATTCTATTCATCAATTCTAGAGAAAGCATCCTTGTGCGAGAATAGCCGAAGTGAGTCGATATTGTGACTATGAAATAGAAAGTTGTTTAAGGTGTAAGGTCTCCTTACGTAAGTCATACTTTTCCTTAAGATTTTGCCTGGACTATGAATATGGGGTTAGGGATATCGATTTATCCTACAATTTCAAATTACGCATTATCTTAGTAACTTTGAAACATAGAATTACCTACCATTTTGTACTACATTAATAGTTATTTTCAATGGGTTTACGTTGAAGTCACTAAAAATAGTGGCGGGAAATTTAAATTTGGCTATTAGGGTTATTACATCTACTTAGATATTTATGTATAATTTGATTGATAATAAAGACATTATTATTACTAAATAACAATAAGAAACAAAGAAAATAGAAAGTTGAATTAAAAACGCGATAGAATTACTTGTGGAATTACTTCAAGGATAATGTAATATTAAACATTCTCGACTGCAGAAACGTCAGAATTGTAACTACGGTGACGCCCTTTCAGTAAATTGACAGTATTGTCAGAACTCTACAGTTGGCTCTGTAAATATTCGGGTGATTTCAATAATCGGAATATCCGAATCGGAAGGCCATGATATTTGGAATAATATTCAGATTCCATATTCCATAAAACATACTCAGTTTAATGTTCTATACAGGGTGTATCAAATGAAGAAGTAAATTTTGCTTGGGTGTTAACTACACAACATATAAAGCACAAACCCACCGAAACCGGATTTCATCATTAAAGAATAAAAAAAAGTAAAATTTAGAGCCAAAAATTCTTTAGTCCGGGTCTGATGCAAGGAAACGTCATGTTAAGTATCCGCTAAACGTGGTATTATGTATAAATACATTGCACTCATTTAGTATTATTCTTAATGGTATGCCGTAAGTTCATTTAACGTCATTCTGAATAAATAAAGGCCAATCGGCCAGTGTGCACTTGTAAAAATAACAAAACTGAGGCATTTTAAATTTTTATATAAATTTTTTATAAAATAAACATTCCTTTTTTGTTAAGAGAATTCTACGTAAGTCTACAATGTATTATTTTTAATATCCTGATAAGACATTCGAGTTTCACCAGATATGCGACTTCAATAGTTACAAAAAACGTAAATATTTTTCTTTTGCTTTGTCGAATCGAGAGTTAGTTGTTAATAAACGGTACCACATGAATCTGAGTTATTTCTTTTGGATTTATTTAATCATATAACGCAAAATGAATTGAATCGAATTACACAGAAATAAATGTAGATACAGAAAATTTGCAAACACTCCTTTTTACTATGATGTCGCGCGAAAATGAATCTATACATTCCCGCGCTTTTGCCGATGCATCAAGCTTCTATTTTCTTTATATGAAATCATGATGGTCCTGAAAAGGATCGTTTTTTCGAGACGGGAAGAATTTAAATAAAATGTTCGAAGTGGCTTGCACTCCAAGCGGCAATCCACACAAAACTAACAGCGGTAATGGCTGAATGATAGTGGTATGTGGGGGTACACTCGGGACAGCATTTAGGTTGGGCACAGGTGCGGCTCTAGCCTACGGCATTTACAAAATATTTTTTTTCTCGTTAATGCTTACAGGTAGACCCCTTGTGCATTAAGACTTTTTGATTGTATATGATTACAGCTGCTACGTAATATTATATTTAGCTCTATATCTGATACACCCTGTATTCTTTGCATGTTTCAATAATCGGAATATTTGGATTCCATATTCCACCAGACGAATAGTTTGTTCGCGTCGCATGAACTATTTGCACCATTATGCACTTTTGCACGTAAAAATTCTAAAAAGTGCATAAAAGTGCAAATAGTTCATGCAACGCGAACAAACTTATAGTTGTATAACTTGCACGTATTCGGATGATTTCAATGATCGGAATAATTCACTATGAGTGCGGTGGAATACGGAATCATGTTTCGTGTTTATTTTATATACAGGGTTATTATTGTATAGCACTTTTTAAAAAAAGTGGTAAAAGATATACATGAGCAATGCCTATATACAAAAAATTACGGTTCTATGTGCATGTTATAATTTTCCAAATTTTAGGGCCCAAAATCTAGTTACAGACGGCCCACATCTGTGTTTACCATCTGTATACACATAAATCTGATAGGAAATGAATGTCAACCATCTGTAAGTAAACATCGAAAAAATTAAATGCTAGGCTTAGTGAATTCATTCAAAGCAGATGTTATTTACACAAGATTTAAACTGAGATAAGACGGAAGCACCAGAATGCAAACAAAGCAGTCAGGTGTTTTTTTTTTATGATGTGCTTTTGCCATGAACTCGTTTTTAAAGGTTAAATTTGTTTTTAAAAAACTTTTATGTTGCCAATAAAACTAATGTATGATTGTTAACTTTATGTAGCGTGTTTCAAATCTATACGCTACCATTGCAAACGCATGCATCCACTGCGAATAGCAAGTGCACACTAAATGTAATCCCAACGTTCAAAGTGTAGCGACGACCGATGGTTCACCGGTATGCTAAATGAGTCAGGGTCGGACTCCAATAAAGAAAAATCATTTTCTCGGTACTCCGTGTACTTAGAACCGTAATTTTTTGTACATAGGCATTGCTCATGTATATCTTTAACCCCTTTATTTTGAAAAGTGCTATACAATAATAACCTTGTATAACTAAATCTCTATTAAACTGGTTTACAACAAAAATTTACTATTTTTCCTTAATAAAAAATTCTGCGGATTACTAATATTGTGTGCGTGTGTCCCTGAGTAAATGTGATTGTGTAATTTAAGTGGGCACAACGTCTATGAACAACAAACACCGCCCGTCAGTCCGGAAAACGAATTTGGGATGAACCAATCAAATCCGAAAAGTTACGAATTTCCAAAATTACAGAATTTATACGAATACTGATACGAATACCTACTAGAAGCAGCTAGATGTTTCGGTAGATTCATTCGGTATAAAATCGTTGTACAAATTTTGCGGATTTGGAATCATCCGATTCCAAATCGGAATCATCCGAATATTTCAATAGTCGGAATCAACGAATGTTTTTTGAATTCGGATACTCACAACACTACCCTAAAGTCGTCCATGTGGATTCGTTCAAAATGAAGTGTCCCTTCTTGGCTTTTCGCGTTTGATCCACGTGTGAACATTAAACATAACCAATACAACCAAAAAAAAAATGCGATGAGCCAACTGCTCAATAAAACAAACTAAATTTTTTTATTGCCAACCTCAGAGACATAACCTTGACCACTCTCTACGTAAAACCAATAAATTGAATTGGAGGGTTGTTTGAAGTGTGGAATTTTGTCGTAATATATTTTATTAAAGTCTACTTACCTTTTTAACGGATATTATTCGGCAACAAATAAGCATTTACCCAACGAGATATCGTTTTTATTATTATATAGTTTTTATTATACTACAATATACTATACATACATAAAAAATAATAATAAGAAAAAAAAACCTACAAAATAACAGAAAATCGCCTACTGCCGAAAAATTTTGATCGCCTAATAATCTAAATCAACAAAACAAACACACAAAGAAAAATCAACACCAGCCATAACTTCAGCGACTTCATTCTTCGACGTTCGCGGTAGCAGATGCGCTCGCTGCCTGTACGAAATGCACTTTATACTTCCGGAATTCTAAGCTCGTGCCTTGCAAAATAAAAGTGAAACTGTGCGGATTCCTCTTGTCGAGTAGGTGTATGGGCACCTTCATGCAACCAGTACGGCATTCGTCGTCGATGGTGATCGTCTCGGGAAGGATAACTTTACATCTCCTGTCAGTTATAACTGTGAACTCGGTCTTGTTGCACAGATCGAGCTGAGCTGTGGATTTGGCTGTGAAACGGAGTAGCCTTTGGAGGACGTGCATTCCCGTTGTTGTAGCTGCAATTTAAGTAAGATAGTTGAGAGTGTATCGAAGAAAATTAACTATACTCTGTTCACGTTAAGAATATATAGCGTTGGCAATATTTTCGGGGTTGTGATTGGTTGAAATTCGAGGAAAATTTACAATGATTGAAGTTGACATTCCCGCGCTTGTTCCCGCAATTGAATTTCATGTTGGATAAAATGAAATGTCAGTTTTATTTATGTCATTTTGGTTCGTGGTTTTTGTCTGGTTTCTGTTAAGTTTGACATCAAACAGTTTGCCGTTTTGAACCATTTCGATATCACTATAATAAACTGGTTGCTGTTTGAGGATTTAAATCTTGTGAATGCTGAACATTAGGAATTGCGTTAAACATGCTATTGCAGAGGAAAATAAACTTTGTCAACTTGATAATATTGTGGAAGATAAGGTGGAGGAATTAATTATAACAGCAAATAGTGGCTCATCGTCAGATTCGTCGCCTGACTTAGATTTAGATTTTACAAGTGAATAGAGTAATATATTCAACATGTTGACTAATAAGATAAATGTACCCCAACTTGTTAAAAATCAAAATTGCTATTCCAGTGTCATCTTGGGAATCTTAAACATTGACATTTATACTATAATAGGTGTATATACATACATAAAAAATAATAATAAGAAAAAAATAACCTACAAAATAACAGAAAATCGCCTACTGCCGAAAAATTTTGAGATCGCCTAACCTAAATCAACAAAACAAACACACACAGAAAAATCAACACCAGCCATAACTTCAGCGACTTCACATCATTTTATCCCTTAAAGTGTCAGTAATTGAGACTTCTACCTTATGGCAAATAAAAAGATTATCATTACTAAATAACCTGCGCTTTTAATTTCAAATTGTCTTTAAAGCTTGTACCAAAATTCAGACTCATGTGAACAGCGTATAGTCAGTTATTATCTAGTGATTAATTGCGACATTTCTGGACTTGTGTGTTTTGAAAACTGCTTTCGTACATTTTGCTGGCAACTACGGTTGGCGTTGTCAAAATAACTAGAAAAACTTCTCGTTAGAAAGGTTACCGTAGATTTGCCTAACATTTTTACTTTTAATCTAAAAGAAATCTTTCTAGTTCACTGATGACGCTGGCGATAGTTAACGACGAAACGTAAGGAAGAGATATCTAAAGCACATCCATATACCCAGCAAGTTTAAAATTAACGATGGCCCTTTTAAGAATCGAATAAATACATTAAATATTTCAATTTCAAACATATTTAACTTGTTTTTTTTTTTTCAAACTTATTTAACATGATTACGAATAAAATAGTATAGATTTCGCGTATACAATGAGCACTTTGCGTAACTGCTTTGCCAAAAAAATACTGTCACAAACTTCCACTTTGTAACATTGTTTGTGGTGATATTTTATGTGAAGTTAGTAGTGCTGCTCGTGGTTTAACATTTTTATATAAATTTTTGCATGGAATCGTGCATGACACTGTGTCACAAACATAGACATATTGGAATTCCCTGCATGGATAAGAAATGCCATTTTAAATAATGAATAAAAGTAAATTAATGCGAAATAGAAAAATAGTATAAGAAACACGTGTTCAGTGACTATATACAAGAAGACAAACTAAGCTTATGGGAAAAAATGTTGCGCTTAAAAACAACAGTTTGGCGGTCAAATCCAGATGTCGCTAGTGTCTTTACCGCCAAAAATTGTGGGGTAGTCTGGATGTTTAGGGAGAATAAGAAACAGAATTTAAATTGTATAATAGTATGTTCGCCAGTAGATGGTACTGATTCATAACGTATTTTAATGTAATGAAATTACTAATTATGGTAATGATATGGGATTTCAAGCACGGCAGACGGCAACACTATTTTGAATTTAGCAACTGTATCACAGTATAAACCTTATCTAGTAGTTTCACTAAGTGTCGGCGCCTTTGATGTTTTGTCTATCAATTTAAGGAAATTCGCGATGGCGTTTTGCGGCTATATTTGAAACTAATAATTGCAAAGTGAGTACGGAAATAACCTATATACTCAAACAGACTGACAATTGACAGAAAATCGCACAACATCAATGTCACTCCTATAACAAAATGACAGAATGGAACGGCTTTGTAGGTTAAATTTTTGCTTGTAAACAAATTCAAATAGTTTTAGTTACAATTTCACCCACCTATGCGACACCGCGAATTTCCTTGGCCACCATATTAGAAACCATGTTACCGGCGATGTGAAACTACTCGATATACATATATACTGTGGCGCTATGTTTGAATAGAAATAACAAAATAATTGTATATCTGTCATATGTCTTATACGAATTGGTAAGATATTATTTTTTAGTTCTATCTGTGAAGTTTATTAGTGTTAAGTTGTAAGTTTATTTTTATTGTTTGTTTACCCGTTTACAGCAAATGTCATTGTAAATAAATATATGTTTTGCTTTAGAGAGCAAGGAATAACTAAAAATATTTTAAAATGATTTTATTTTCGGAGTGAAAGGAAATCGAGATAAAATAAATGTTTTTAATTGATTCAATTGATTTGCTAGATAGCAGAGTGGGGGACAATGAAGACATTTTTTTCAGCATCGGATACTGACGATGAATTAATAATATTTTAAATTATTGCATTTGTTTTTTGAACAGCGGGGATGGTGAAGGCAGATCGTGAGTTAAAATATAATGAAATAAATGTTTAATCGATTAGGGGAGGGTGGGGCAAGATGGGGCCACGAGGCATGATGGGGACATCATCTTATCTAAAAAAACGGCAGTAAGCATCTGTCAAATAAGAGCAGTCCTAATATTGACAAGTGCTGTTTTATGTTTGTTGTAATGTAGGAAACTTTACTAATCGTAATAACAAAGTTATTGCTGTTTGTGCGTGAACTTTGCAATTTCCAGAATTTCGTTATTATTTTGATGGTGAGTTCAACAGCCAGCATCGGAAGAATTTTGTGCTTATTAATTGACATGTATTGCATGTATTTTCTATAGTGTGTTATTTGTTTATTTCAAATATTTAATATGTTATTATAACATAATAAGAAAATGTCCCAAAGAGGCAAGATGGGGCTATTGGTATGGGGCAACATGGGGACATCATTATCTCACTCTTCAGAGCTCTTCTCTTATGCCTGGATATGCCATTATGCTTTCTCGAAGACATAATGCCTATTCCTCATGTTAGGAAAGCGTAACAAGGGAAAGACAACGATCCTTACATGCACTACGTATAAAAATCTGCTACAAGAAAATAGTAGTCTGGAGAATCTCTAAGGCAACTAGAAGTGCTGAGGGAGAGTTAAAGGAAAAAAAATGACAAAGAAGAAAACAGAAGAGATCAAAAAGCCGAATTTTGTAAGGAAAGCAAAGAAATAGATTTTTAGAAAACGTCAAAGAAATAATCAAGTTCTTCTGTTGAGGAAGATGACGCTCAATGTTAGTATTGTAAGGGGAAGTATTGATACAATGCCATGAATGGCGAGGTTGGGAACATGGAGGCTGTGCGAATAACGTGGATGAGTTTGTCTTCTATTGTCTCAATTGTTTAGATTAAGTTTAATATTCTTATCGTTATTGTATTTTTTTTTATTTCAAGTAGTTCCGCTTTAAAGAGTTTAAGCTTTGTTCCTGCATGTTTTTAAGAATATTTTAAGAATCTATTTTTTTTTTACCTATTACCTAGATTTATGGTACGACCCATTCTTAACTCACCTGGAACCCCATCTTGCCCCCACGGTGAGGCAAGATGGTGTATTTACACATTTCTTTTGAAAATTTTCTCACAACATCAAGGGTACCCATCAAAAAATTGTAAATTCATCCATCAACAGATAAATGTTTAAAGATTATAACAAGCGTACTTAGAACCTTGTATATCAATTTGCAATCCTGATGCAATGTTCTAAAGCTTAATGTTCCCATCTTGCCCCACCTTCCCCTAAATTGTTTTTTTTTTAATGACGAAAACACTAGCTTTTTTATTTTTTTGACCAATCTCAGGCCTATTGACAAAAACCCGCACACAAGTACCCGTTCTTTTTTTTTAGCTTCAAGAATCACCTCTTGCTGACCTCAGTACTTACTCATAATATACTTCCAAAAACGGACATCGTCCGTAGACAACTTCAACAGCATTTCCGCCAGGACACTCCAGAGCACGCGATTCTGGAACGGGATCTCCAAGAACAGCTGCGGCATCTCGCGAATCTTACCCCGTCCGGGGCACGAGTCTTCTTTGGGCAGGTTCACCGTCAACACTTCGTACTTCAACGGCAGCAAGGCCTTCGTGATCACTTTAATCGCGAAATCCCCCACCGTCGCGTTGCGGAAGTAGATCCAAGTGGGCACGGTCGTCAATGTCAACGCCACCAGGACGATATTGATCTCGGCGACTTTATCCACTTCGACGCAACCTTCCATCGGCATGCATCTGGATATGTTGAACGGCAACCGATTGTATTCGCACTTCTCTTCTAGGTCCTCGAAGACGGTACAAGCGTCCGGCATGAATTGGATCTTATACTCGGCGGACTCCTCGTAGGGCGAGGTGACTTTGAGTTTTTCCTCGAAGATCTTACTCATTTCGATTTCGAACGAGAATTCCGCTACAGTGAACGAGGGATCTGGTTCTCCTAACAAGGTGACCACTTTGTTCCTGGCGTAGTGGTAGCCTCTCACCTCCCCGCTCAGGATCAAGGTGCAATGGGATCTCTTGAGGAATTTCGCGTGATAAGTGATGAGCACCTTGCATCGACCGTTCGGTTGGATCGTGAAAGATTGCCTCTTCAATTGGAAGCATCCGTCGTCATTCCCGTAAAGGATGGCTTGATATCCCACTGGGAAATCGTTATTGTTCCTTATAGTCAGCAATTTCGTCTCCTGCTGGCTCAAGCCCACCTTGAATTCGACGATCTCCGACGGGAACATATCTGGCAATACCTCGTAGAGATAAGCCATCGTCGTCAAAGTCCTGAGCGAGTGAGGTTTGGTTATTTCAAATACCGTCAGCCCTATGCTAAAGTTCAAGATGTCCCAGCCTTGTATCACGATTATATTGTTGTGCAACACCTCCTCCGATGTTCCTAGCCGCGGGAAACAACTTCTTATAATGCCCCTCCAAATAAGGACAATAAGCCAAAGTGACGGCAGCGTATACGTAACCGTCCTCCATATTCTGCCCGAAATACACCATATCCCTCTCCTCCAAGAAATGATTCTCCGCCCAATATGTCTTCCTGACATCGTCGTAGTGATACCTTAACCAATTCAAAAGTAACACCTCGGTTACGCTGAAGAAGTGACCGGTCAAGCTTAGATCTTTGATGGAATGCCGATATATCTTCCACTCCTGATTGTGATCGGCGTACTTGCTCGCCAACGATATCTGATCGGGATGCGTTACCCTCATCGTCTTTATCAGTCTGGGATAGACGAGAACTTTATACGTCTGCAACAGGACGTCGAGCCAGCACATGTTTGCTCAAACGTTGGAAGTCCATGATGTCCGTTATCCGTAAAACTTTCTCCGCCTCTGGCTGGGAAATGTCCAAGTAGAAAGTGTACATGTAAAACGGCATCATATATTGCGGGATCGTCCATATGAGGGATGCCCCTTGATCGCGGAGGAAGTCCAATGCTCTACTGTAAAGGTAGTAGATGTATTTTGAGCGCTCTATTTCCGTATCGTCAACAGGTCTAGGAAAAGAAAACGAATGATTGTTTCTGTTACTTGCGTCAATATTTAGTATTAAATTTTTAATATTTTTAAGTAGTATGTGTAGGTTAGTGCTGATGAAATCGTCCGTTACAGTAGGTCGTTGTGTAACAAATGTAGTTGTTATTTTCAATCTAAATACGCCTTCTACACCTCATATAATAGCTTCCAACATTACGTATCAGATTAATGCTGAAACTATAAAAAAAATGTTATTTTGATGGAAGCCTAGCAAATGCTCTTCAATTTGACCAAAATCAAAAGCACAGGGTTCTTTTATTTCTTAGCGATGCAACGGCATATATGCTGAAAGCTGAAAAATTATTAAAAGAAATTTATCCAAACATGTTGCATGTAATTGCATTATATTTGTTCTGAATGCGTTTCCAGAGATAGATAAATTACGGGAGATCAACGAGAAAAAAACGGAAAGCGGAAATTACACGAGGTGCAGCTGTAGGCCGACGCTCCAACGTAATAAATGGAAATGACAAGGAAATCACACAAGATCCAGCGTTGGCCGACGCTCTAGTGTAAGGAAACGAGAAGCGAAAATTACGCGATGTGCAACCGTAGGCCGACGCTCCAAACATAATTAAAGGCAGACACGCAAGATCAGGGGTTGGCCGACGCTCTAACGTAAGAAAACGGAAAGCGGAAATTACACGAGGGGCATCTGTAGGCCGACGCTCTAGTGTAAGAAAACAAGAAGCGGAAATTACGCGAGGTGCAACCATAGGCCGACGCTCCAACGTAATAAAAGGGAGACACGCAAGATCAGGGGTTGGCCGACGCTCTAACGTAAGAAAACGGAAAGCGGAAATTACACGAGGGCAGCTGTAGGCCGACGCTCAAACGTAATAAATTGAAATGAAAAGAAATCACACAAGATCAAGCGTTGGCCGACGCTCTAGTGTAAGAAAACAAGAAGCACAAATTACGCGAGGTGCAACCGTAGGCCGACGCTACAACGTAATAAATGGAAATCACACAAGATCAAGCGTTGGCCGACGCTCTATTGTAAGAAAACAAGAAGCGGAAATTACGCGAGGTGCAACCGTAGGCCGACGCTCCAACGTAATAAAAGGGAGACACACAAGATCAGGCGTTGGCCGACGCTCTAATGTAAGAAAATGGAAAGAGGAAATTACACAAGGTGCAGCCATAGGCCGCCACTCCAACGTAACAATGGAAATAAAAGGAAATCACACAAGATCAAGCGTTGGCCGACGCTCTAGTGTAAGAAAACAAGAAGCAGAAATTACGCGAGGTGCAACCGTAGGCCGACGCTACAACGTAATAAATGGAAATGCAAAGGATATCACACAAGATTCAGGCGTTGACCGACGCTCTAGTGTAAGAAAACGAGAAGCGGAAATTACGCGATGTGCAACCGTAGGCCGACACTCCAACGTAATAAAAGGGAGACACACTAGATCAGGCGTTGGCCGACGCTCTAACGTAAGAAAATGGAAAGAGGAAATTACACGAAGTGCAGCCATAGGCGGCTACTCCAACGTAATAAATGGAAATAAAACGAAATCACACAAGATCAAGCGTTGGCCGACGCTCTCATGTAAGAAAACGAGAAGCGGAAATTACGCGTGCTGCAGCCGTAGGCCTACGCTCCAACGTAATAAAAGGGAGAAACACAAGATCAGGAGTTGGCCGACGCTCTAACGTAAGAAAATGGAAAGAGGAAATTACACGAGGTGCAGCCATAGGCCGACGCTCCAACGTAATAAATGGAAATAAAAGGAATATTATACAATATAATAAACGGAAATGAAAAGCAAATCACACAATATCAAGCGTTAGCCGACGCTCTAGTGTAAGAAAACGAGAAGCAGAAATTGCGCAAGAAGACACATAAAATCAAACGTTGGCCGACGGTCTAGCGTAAGAAAACGAAAATTACCAGAGGTGCAGCCAAAAGCCGACGCTCCAACGTAATAAACAGAAACCACACGAGATCAACCGTCGGCCGACGCTTTAGTGTAGTGCGTAAACCGATTTTAAAGCACGTGGGAACGATGCTTCCGTGGACAGCGTGCACCGAAAAGAAACTTAAAATTAGACGTCACAAAAAAAACATAACACTGTTATACTACTATATATACAGTTGCTAAAAAAAATCAATTAAAAACCCGAAATTACCAGTTTATACTAAAATAATTTTTTAACTTAAAATTGATACAAATTGATTTTCAGTTATAACGGCATGCGACATTACAAGATACAGTAACAAATAACTGTACTGTCGAATTCTAAGCCAACACGCTAATCTATCATTCCCGGCGTGATTTCCACTAGTTAGGGGTCTAAAATCGGTATGAAAAACGATACACTGATTGTTTAATTTATGAATCTATCAACTCTATTACTTACTCCAGGTCAAAGTAATCCTTCATCTGGTCACCAGCTAAGTTGATTAACAACTCTATGTAAGGCGGGATACAAGTAGTAAAATCCTGCTTTCTCTTTTCGACCTTTTTCGCGAAAGTAACGTGTGAGATACCGTCTGGCAGCTTGTAGAAGGAGCGTTTCCAAAATCCCTGGGTATACAGCCAATTTTCGACCACCTGCACGCAAGTCTCCAAGAAATGAAAGAGCGGATCGGTTTCCATGGGAAAGGGGATAAGACCGGAAGCTGTTAGTCAGGTCGTAGTCGTCGACCGCCATATTGGTTAACTCCGTCAGTGGGTATGCTGTTATGCTTAGTTGGTGTGAAACTCGCTGGACAATAAGAAAAAAGCATTCAGTTGTTTCTTTTTTCGGTAATTATTTCTTTCTATCAGATCAGGAAGCTTTCATATCGACCAAAAAATCACATCAGAGACAATTAGGCTGCGCGTTGTTTGTGGCGATTCAAATAAAAACCGTAACATGCATAGAATGTGGTTCACTTTTTAATGGGGACAACTAAATAACTTTTTTTTATTTTTAAAGCAATCAATATAAAATTTTTATCAATTGTGTAGGTTGCAATAATACACCTTTTTGTATGAATAGGGTTTTTGTAAAGTAAATATTTAGCCAACTATAATTGAAATAAAAGTAGTATTTTTTTATTCTTATTTTAATACGTTTGTATAACATATTTTTACCATATTTAATATATTCCACATATTATTATAAAATATAAAAATATTATTATAAAAGTATAATCCTGCGAGACACATATTATTAATGTATTAGGAACTCTGATACTTCTTAATCGCGTCAAGAATTAGGATAAATATTGGAGTTGCTAAAAATACATTGACCTGAAAAATTAGAAAATGAAAAATTTTTAGATTTTGTTTTTTTTAGATTAAATTTAAAAAATGTGAACTTATTATTTTATTTTATTTTTTAAATTAAAAAATGTAAACTTATAGACTTAAAGTTTCAAGATCTGAATTATTTTATTTTTTAGATTCTTAAATTTGATTTCTAAATTTAGATTTTTAAAATTTTAAATTAAGTTGAATTTTTAAATTTTTAGATTTTTAGATTTTTGGATTTTTAGATTTACAAACTTTCCAAATTTTGAATTTTTAAATTTATAACTTTTTAAAATTTTTAAATTTCTAAATTTTTAGATTTATAGATGTTTTATTTATTATTTTTAAATTTTTTATTTTTGAATTTGATCGCCTATTGCACAATCTGTGTCTCCGCTGTCACTTAATGTGTCACATTTTCAATTGTGACATTGAGTTTGATTAGAATTATGTGTATAGTCCGTGTTGTTTCTAGAAAGACATTATCCTTAAAATCCTAAAAGGATTTCTTGGAGAAATGTTCTATACTCATAATATCATCAATAAAAATTTTGGTCAGTAACTATTTCAAATTCGATCTAATATAAGTTGTCTATGTAAAATGACTGATTTAATTTGTTCAATTTTTTGTTAAATCCTATGACATACTTTAGCATTTTTACAAACTATTTTTTTAATACATAATAATTACCCAAGGTGTTGTAAAATCACGCAATTATTAAATAATCATATTAAATGTCAGTTAAACACTAACCTAAAGTCATTAAATGATATCTGACATATGTGACACTGGGCGAACGCAGAAATCGTCAGTTTTCTTATTGGCCAAAATAGTTGTGACGTCTTGAATCTTTTTAGGCTTTCGTCATCTTATAACATAAAAATGAAGTACAGTAAGTCGTTTTTTGTTGAAGGAGCCGACCCTATTCTGTGAGACATATTGTTCAGTGATCATATTTTATTACGATCTGTTTTTCTCAATGTTTCGAGAAATTGATCTCAGAATTTAATTGTTTATTTTTAAATAAGATTTAGTTAATGAATTGATTGGTTAATTATTTATTTAAATGTCCAGTTGAAATTGTTTTCACTCTTTAATATATTTTTATTTGTTCATGTTAGCTCGTGTTCTTTCTTGTAGTTGTTTTCTATGATCATTGTGCGTTAGGTGCAGCGCACGCAGCTGTTATATTTTATATATATCCGATTGTTTTACCCTGAGGGGCCAGTTCTTTGTAAGATCCCCGAGTAAGTGCATGTAATTTTATTGTTAGCTGCCATTTTTGGTATTTCATTTTGATTTTAAGTTTTGTTGCGTTAATTTTGAAATTATCTCATCCATCAAAGAACTCATTTTATAATAATTGGTATTATATTATTGTGTACACAAATTAGATGTAAGATCTTTTATTATTTTACGTGCAGGAAGATATATTTAGTTAAAAGAGTTAATTTTTCGTTTTTTTTTGTATTTTGCTGATTTGTAATTATTAATTAATCACCGCGGGGTGAGTGAATAGAAGCATTGTGCTTGTACGTAAGTTTTCATTTATGTAATTTACTTGTTTTCTCCACGTTTAATTTAGTTTGGTTAATTTTTAAAACCACGTGGATTTTTGTGAAAAAGGATTATCTTCCTGAACTGTTTTGTTTTTTTTGTTTGTTGAAGGATTTGCATTGTCCTTTTGTAAATATTAGAGTCTAATGCAGGTTTTGATTTCGACCAGGACCTTTTGTCCAAGGTTTTATTTTTCCTGCGAAATTGCAATTAACTTTTTTTTTTTAAAGAAAATTTCTGGTTATTAACGTCATTCTAATTTCTGTTCTTTTATTTTTGGTTAAACCTTTTCAATTTTTGGAGTAATTTAAGAAAGTCAGTTTTCTTTCACCCACAGTTTACTTTTCATGATTAAATTCGTGTTTTAATTTGCGAGGGTAACCCTGAGTTTTGATTGTTCTTTTGCGCCTTTAAATAAATGAGCTAGTCAATTTAAATTTTCAATTTTGTAAATTCATTTTGCATTTTGTTTTGTACCTTCAGTACACAGCAATATGTATATTATTAATTATTAGGAACTCTTGACGCGTCAAGAGTTAGGATAAACATTGGAGTTGCTGAAAATGCATTGGCCCGAAAAATTGGAAAAATTGAAAAGTTGAAAAATTTTAAAATTTAAAAACTTAAAAATTTTATGATGTGAGGATTTTTAAATTTTTAAATTTTGGATTCTTAAATTTTTAAATTTAATATTTTTAGATTTTCAAGTTTTTAATTTTTTAAAATTTTGAATTTTTAAATTTTTTACTTTTTAATTTTTTTTAAATGTTTAGATTTTTAATTTCTTTCAAAATTTATAACTTTAATATTTTTAAATTTCTCGATTTTTAAATTTATATTTTTTTTACATTTTTAAATTTTAAAGTGAAATAATAAATATAAATAAATAAAATTTTGAAATAAGAGCCTGGTATAAAAGTACTCGGTTGTTCCGGATTTACTCGATTCTACCAAACACAACAGCATAAATACTAAAAGCTAAAATTTCCATGGCACACTATATTCTTACCATGGCGCCCATTATTATAATTTATTACATCATCAATCATTTACAAGTTCAGAGTTGACATTTAGATTATGCAACCAGGTATGCACGTTTGCTTACAATGGCTCCTTTATTACGGTTTGAAGGCAGTTTTAAATGATGACTGATTTCCCTAAATTAGTTAAAGAACAACAACAAAGTATGATATTCTTACCACGGTGTCCATCGACGGATTCCTAGTCATAGGCAATATTTTATAATAAGAGTTCGTCATCAGCGTGTGAGACATGGCATAGTTCGTGAGGAAGCAATTCTCCAACGTCCCGAAAGCCGTGATAGTGGTCCGAGCTCCACAGCTGCAATCTATGTAAATCTCGAATTTGACGCACATACACTCCTCGCCCAAGTAGCTCAACCGCAACCAAATCTCCTCCGTATTCTTGCCGGTTTTCTCACGATCGACCAAGGACAATCCCGCTCTATGGAGACTACAAGTGGCGGTCATCTCGCAATCCGGCAAATGGTTCTCCAAGAGGAACCTCCGCGAGCCGCAGGCTCGCACCTTCAACGGCATCGGCTTGTAATAGATATTCGAACGGACACCCTTGATCATAGGCGACGGGTACTCCCCCTTGATTAGCAAACAGTTATGCGGTTTCTCGCTGTAGTCGGACCTCAGGAAGATCGGCAACGCCGC
>RXPK01004252.1:0-59110 GCA_004143645.1 Protaetia brevitarsis
CGGATAAATCTTCCCGTTAATAAGAGTGTTTCTTATTAATACTCGATAATACCTGGTAGAAGTAAAATGAGAAGAATTCTTCTTCTTGGGCTTCAACCCACTACTTATATAACAGTCACTCATTACAATACAATATTGGACATGGCAAATCTTTACATACTTAATGCAACTGATATATTCTTGCTTAACCACTTCAGTTCAATTATCATCAGTAACTTCGTAAGTTACGGCATTGAACAGACCGTAAAATAAACTTAGATTACTTCTTGTTAGTTTTATTTTAGGTCTCTTTTTACTAGCGCTAACTAATATTGTTGCTTTGTCCCCTGCTGAACTTTTTACTTACGATAAATATATTTTTATTTATGATTATTAATATTTTTCTCAGTGAAGTTAGTGCAATCTACGCAAAACTTATCTTCTAAGAAGTATGAAGCCAAGAAAAAGCTGAAGAGAAAGATTCTATATAAATATTATTAACGACAAATGTTATTCTTTAAATAGGACCAAAGAATTTATTAGAGGCTAAGAAAAAAAAATATTTGAAGCAAATATAGTTACAAGGAGATTAGTCCTATTTCACGAAATAAATTATTTCATTAGGCATATATAAAAGCGTTGCACACCAGTGCGAGTTCTCTGTTGCTCCTCCACATTGGGGGTTGATTTACAAAAATCAAATCAATATACTTTTCCTCTAAGAATAAAATATTGATTTTCAAATTGAGTCAGATTTGCCTTTTCTTAAATGTTTACCATGCCCCCAATAATGAACCAACTCACCAACTTTTGATCTCATTTCATTTGAATGTGTCACAAACATTGTAAAATTACACTGCTATAGTTAAAACTATACAGATATTCTAACGAGATTATATGAATTAATATAATTAGAACTTTTAAATAAAATATTACGCAAATATGCTGCTTTACTTAAAAAATTTGAACAGAATACTTTTAGGCAATGTCCGCATTTTGTAGGAATATTCTCAGAATATATGTGCTAATCGGGAATATTAAGTGGTGTGTTTATGCAAAACCAGATTAACTTGCTAATACATGCTTATTAGAACACCATCCCAGATTGCTGGAAGACTAGTATCATCACGCCTATTCCAAAATCCTCTGCGCCAATAGCTTACTCAAACCTAAGACCTATTTCTATTATTCCAGTACTGTGAAAATTGTTAGAGAAAGCTGTTGGTCAGCAGATTCGAAGCTTTCTGGACGCTAACAACATCCTAGTTGGCTTGCAGTCATGGCCCACGTTGAGATGACTTGCTACGCAGCGTTGACAATAATCAAATTACTGTTTTGGTTTTATTGGATTATTCCAAGGCGTTTGGCACTATTAAACATTCCCTTTTACTAAGTATTTTAAGGTATGTTGGTTTCAGTGAACATTCTATGCAATTCTTTCTTCGTATCTAACTAACCTAGCAGAGCAGGCTTTATATGATGGTTCGTTAGCTCTCTCACTTCCAATAATATCTGGCGTCCCGCAGGTCAGTATATTCGGCTCTTACTTTTCATAGTTTATATATCTAATATACTAATAACACTGTGAGTATCACCTCTACACTGATGACACACAGCTCTACTATTCTTTTAATACTGTTAATGTTTCATATCAATAGACGGGTACTTATTTTCCGAAACAAGTACTGATAAAATATATTCCAGATGACACAGTTAAATGGAATTCGATCAAATTCTAGCTAAAATCACATTATCGGCACAGACATTTGTTCAACTACCGTTGATGATTTATGGTTAATCAAAACGCATCTATAATCAACACGAAGGCATATTCTATTGTTGTCAGTTAAATTGAAAGGAAGGTCATTAATTACGGTTATGACTAATAGGACTTGGGTATTGATCCTATGCATGTAGTTTCTGTTATAGGTGATATATTATCCTGTCACTTTTACTACTCTAGAACAGGTTAATAGACACACTTATGTTAACAAAAGGGTAATATTTAAATTGGCATGAATATAACAACCTTTTTCTTTTTGAAAATTGACAATTGTTTTCTAATCTGTTGCCATAATAACGCTATTACCGCATCGAAAACAATGCGTTTATAGATCGTCTAGTTCAACTTACTTCTTTGAGGGTGGTCACTTGCAATTTGTAATTCTAGTATCAAGAAAGGACGTCTATATTTTCAATGAACGGTTGGAGAATATATATAAAAATCAAACGAAGTAAATAATTTCACAATCATAATAATTCGTGAGGATGGCATTCATCGAAATTTTGTCGTAAATGTGTCATAAATATTTTATTTTGAATTATGTTCTTGAATTGTACAGTTACAGTATACATTGATCAACTCAAACTCAAATTCTTTAAAATAAAAAATAAATATTCAAAATAACGTTGACCCCAGCACCGAGTCCTGCGGCACACCACACAGGACTCTGCCAACTTTTGAATTAACAAAGTCGTTATCGATATTCAACCTCACGTATTGACGGCGATCAGATAAATATGAGCGAAACCATTTATTAACTTTACCTCTAAAGCCATACCTTTCAGGTTTGCAAAGAAGAACAGAGTGGGAAACGCAATCAAAAGCTTTAGAGAGGTCGCAGAATATGGTGGCAATCAATCATTTGTTTATTATTAATACTTTCGAATACTTATATGATGTAAGAAGTTATAAACAGCTTCTGCGGGGGATACTCCAGGCCTAAAGCCATATTGACAATTAGAAAGGAAGCCCTCTGCCTTCTGCTGCCCTCTGCCAGAACTTCCTAACTCTTGAATAAAAAAAAAAAAAACTCATAAAAAAATTAACAACTTTCTCCAATACTTTTGACAATGTTTAGAGTACAGTACTTCCACCTTTATGTATGGAGTTGTTCTAGCAAGCTTCAAACAGGAAGAAAAGACAGAATGTTTTATTGAAAGTTAATTAAATCTATACTGAAAGTGTAGATAGACACAAAGTAGATTGTTTATATTTAGCTTGTTGTAATTGAAAATAAGCAATTAATGCGTTTTCTGATACAAATTTCTAATTACAAATTTTTGCAGAAAAAAAACCGTAGACAAAAGGTCCTGGTCTAAATCAAAACTGCTCAAGATTCTAAATTACAATAGGACAATGCTATTTCCTATATCAAGACAAAAGATAAATTAGTTCAGGAAGATAATTCTTTTTTTCACAAAAATCCACGTGGTTTCAAATCAAAATAAAATAAAATCGTAGAACACCAAAAATTTGCAGAAAACTAAAAGCAAGCACAATGCTTCTATTCACCCAAACCGAGGTGATTAATAAAATAAAACCGAAACAGCAACCTAGAAGACGGAAAAATTAAACTCTAAAACATAATGAGAGAATTACAACTAATATCTATCTTCCTGCACAAAAATAATAAATGATCTTATACCTACATTGTGTACACAACAATATAATAACAATTATTATTAACCGAGTTCCTTGATGGACGAAATAAAATTCAAATTAAACGAAATAAATCTCTAAATCAAAAGTATTTACAAAATGGCAGCAAACAAATTTGAATTATATACTCACGCTCAAACGTCTATCTCAGAACTAGTTCTTACAAGGTTAAACAGTCGTATACATATAAAATGTTACTCACGCGTTAACGCCTAACGCAACATAAACATTTAACAACATGAGCAAATGCTAAACATTTTAAAGGGTGAAATCAATTTAAACAACTGAACATTTAAATAAATAAGTTAAACAATTAACTCAATAACTAAATCTTATATAAAAATAAACAATTGAATTTGTGGAAACTCTTACGAAACATTGATAAAGGCTGATCGGATTAAACAAGAAAAAATCTGCAATTGCGAAAACCGGGGTACCAGTCCACAGCACTACGTTAAATGTCAGAGCATATTGCCAAGTGACGCAAGATTTACTAAATTCTCAAATTCCTATTATTTTTATAAAAAAAAAATGATAAAGATAGATAGATTAGAAAAAAATAACATCAAGAAGTCGTGCCTTAAGGCACTTATTGCATGCGCCCATTAAATAATTAAACTTTAAACCCGTTCTTTAACATATTATTCTTTAAATATACAATCACTTCAAAAAAATTATTGATTTAACATCTATAAAGTCAGTGAAGTAAATTGGAAAAAGTCAGTATACCAGGAACATTACAACAAAAATCAAACGCGCTCTATTATCCAGGATCCTTAAGGTCTATTAACCCTCAAGAGTATAATTTTCAACGGCCTAAAGCGTACAAACTCTGTTTCTGAATCTCCCCTTACTTAATCTAAACAACATTTAGACTTTGGTCAATAAAAGTATCATTTCGGGTTTCTCCTAACAGAGATTACCGACCCTAGAACCAATTTCCAATTCGGTATTTCTCCTAATTTCACTTTGTTCGACACGAAAATCTACCAGCACGCACTGCTGTCTATACAGTAATTTTCCTACCCGTCTAAGTATCTACGTTTTCAAGCCCACTTCAGCGTTCCAGTAATGGTTTAGGAAACATCGAATGCGTGCCGTTAGATGGCGCAGAGATCGTTTTAAAGGATAAAGTAAATTGGCAGGCGCGACGGGACAATTTCACTAATGTGTCCATTTAGGGTGGTAGGAGCCGGCGTCTAGTTTGAAAATACTTTCAACGTCGACGATAACGAGCCGAATAAATGATGAAATGTGAGATGACTGAAGAGAATTGCTGCGAAATGCCTTTCTGTCATTTTCAATGAGTTAAATGAGTTTCGGAGTGCGCGCATGGGAGGTACCTTTATAATTATGTACGAAATACGCTTTTTGTATACGTATTTTCCTCTTCTTTTTACTGAAAATAATTTTAAATAATTTAATTTTTCATTTCCGGCATCGATAATCTATTGAAATTATTAATACAGTAGAAATAATTGCACGGAATGTCAGTTGCGAAATCATTCTGAAATGAGGTCACAACTCAACGATCGCGTACCGCATAACAACAGAAATATTCCCAAGTGAAATATGCGATGCTGGATTGCTTTTACAAAGATATTTGTCAGGCATTCCTTGCGTTCGGCATTCCTTCGCGCGAATTTCCACGTTCCAAATTAAAAACATTCCTAGAATAATGTGTGGAAGAATATCAAAACACTAAACAATAACGTTGAAACCTGATCATTAGGGAAAAAATATGAATTTCCATCTCGGCAGCAAATTGCAAATAAAAATCAAAAGTCGCAAAAAATATATATAATAACCAGGTGTGTGTTTATGATAAAAGTTTTCGTGCCGCTCTCTAGAGAATGTTTCATTACGTACGATTAATATATAATTTGAATATGCGGGCGACATCTATCAATTAAATTTTAAGTTAATTACGATAATTTTAAAGTATAATAAGCGGGATCCCAAAGGTATTTCTGTTTTTTATAACTCAAAAATATTGCATAGGTAGATAAATAATCATTAAAACTTGTTTGTTACCATGCAGTAATAGCTTTTTCAGTGCGTACGTCGCCAAGAGAGCTAATACAATGATCCAAGTTCGTAAGCTATTACTCGAAATACGAAAATGTTAAATTCTCAAATCAGCGAAAATAGAAGACGTAGCCAACCCTCTTAATACACTTTAATTTAATTGTAAAGGGTCAAATTTTTAAACACTCGGAATAGATCTGGCAAATCCTGTATAGAAGGCTCGCAAAAGTAACCAAAATTTAAAAACGCAAAAAGGTATAAAAGGAATATAAGTTAGGTCTGGCACGATGTTATGAAACACTCTGTATATGTGTATATAATTTTAACCCTCCGGAGATCGTTGGCGCCTTGAGCATGCAATCTCCTATGCTAAAATCGCTCTAGGGTTAAAATATGAAGCTTAAAAATATTTACACCTTTTCTTAATATTTTTTGATAACTTTTATAATGCTAAATATATCGACCTTCCACATACTAATGCGCCACCCTGTATAGTAAGCGTTACTCTCGTTTTTATACATAGGTTTTTGAAAGTTCGAATCTATTGGCGTTTTCAGCTTATAGCACTGTACGCGTGGAATGTATCTATCTCCTTTATTAATGCATATTATGTATTAAAATAAGATAGAAATACAATCGGTGCATGAAAGTACAATAAGCAGAAAACGCTATATCTTTCCTTTTGGGGGCAAATTTAAATTATCTGTATTAAATAAATAATACGAAAAGGCTTTATGAAACACCAGTACACAGTAAAAAAAAAGTAATGTTAATACAACTTTTAGTTCCCACAGGTCCACTCCTATATTTTATAAAATTTACATTGCGTCTATAGTTAAATCTAACAATAATGTATTTGTTACACTTATTAAATAAATTAGCAAAATTTACTTTTAAAATTTTTGTTCACAACCAAAAGTTGTAAAATTTAAAATTTGTAATAGTATAAATTACCAACTTTTTTTGTAAAATTATGAAAATTGTTTTGTTAATTTAAAATTATTTCTGCAGAATAAATATAATAAATTATTGTAAAATTAACAAATTTTCTTTATTAATTTGATAATAAATTATTGTTGAATTAATTAATTTTCTCTATTAATATCATAATACATTATTGTAAAGTTAATGACTGTTATATATATGTTAACATCGTAATAAAATGTTGTGAAATTAATTAAATTAATTTGATCATAAATTATTGCAAAATTAACTAAGTTTCATTATTAATTTAACATTAATGGAAAATAAGAAAAAATGCTAATGCAGATGATTAAATATTGAATTATTACTTTTGTTCTAAGAAATACTGATAATAAATATAAATTGTAAATTAAAATATACTTTTTTTTGTAATTTACCTAGAAATGAAGTTACCAATACATTCAAGTTTGTTAATGTAACAACCGCTAGATTATGAGTAAAATACTATTTTAGATGTTTAACAAAAAACCGGTTTGCTAATTTTACTAAAAGAATGTGTTAATATTAACTGTAATTAAGTGGTTATAAGTATTTTGTTAAATTGTAGTGAAATTAGAAAAACATTTTTTACTGTGTAGATACGAAACATTGAGTAAGTTTTCTTTTTTGTAAAGTGAATGGAATTGTTTAAAAAAATATATTTGCACATTTGTAATTACATCATATATTATGAAATCCAATTTTTGAACATGAGAAATGAATAAAGATGACAAAGAGTTTAAAGAATGTTTTCCAATAGAAATTAAAATTGTTTTTTTTTTAAATACACCCATACTTTATTTATATTATTGTATTACAAATAAATATAACATTATACTACCTCAACTGTTGTCTTTATTATTATTTATTATTGCGTGTATTCATTTCACTACAATACTGCCCAAGCGAAATCAAATATAAGCTAAAAAACAGCAGAGCATTTTTACACAACCAAGCATGTAACTGCAATTACCTTCTACAGGAAATAAAACTCTAAGATTGGTTCTGAAAAGAACAGTTTAGAAAGATATGAAGGGAATCTCATGTAATAAAACTATGTATAATATATATTCGCATAAAATAAAAATCTTATGTCAAACGTCAAAGATTCTCAATTTGTATCTTGTTATGTCGGGGTTGTCTTTTTAAGAACTCAACAAATACGTCACATCTTTAGTCTTCTGTCAGTCCGTTGATTTAAAAAACAGACTATAGATTTACAAAATTGCGTAAAATTTTACGATTTTGTAAAAATGCACGCGTATTTAACGGTTGGTGAATTCCTTTAATTTATACTCAAATTCTAATTTCTGACAAATCTTGGTGTTATCAATTTTTAACGCAAATAATAATTACGATAGGTTATTTTCATCGGTTAATAAATTCATTGGATAAGCAACAGATTTTTTTTTTAATCTGAAACACATTCCTTGCTGCAGTAAAACGATTTTCCGTTATGTAAATTATCAAAGCCGTATCTTTGTATGGTCAAATAACCGAATATTGTTATGTCAGCAACTTATTATCTGCTTTAAATAAATACCTGTGGCAAAATATTTTGTTGCTTTAACAAAACTTCTTTTCCCTGTGTGGGAACTGCTTTTTTTTTTTAAAGTAAAAAATGGTTTTCTTATTTAAATTAAACATTGCAATTCTTCGCATTAATCAGCCATCTTGGACACAATTCGGGTTTTCTTGAGTTGGTTTAACCATTCAGGCATCTTTTAATATTTGAAATTGTAGAATCAGTATATCAGCATTGAATATTGATTTTTTGAGACAGATGACACTGGCAGCATTAAAGATTACATAGAGAGTCACCATATTAAGGTAATCGACTTTCCATGACAACAAGACCTACTTTACAGAACTAAATCATCCTTTTCCCAGGTTTATTGCACACCCTGCACAATAAAAAGTACGATGCATATTGGTCAATTCTGTCTTTTTCTTAAGTAACGATGACATAACTGTCATTAGGAACATTTAGGTTAAATCAAAATGTGAAGAAGAAAAATTACGATGTTCTCACACATCTGTCTCGTTTCGGATTTTTACTAAATTTCTAATGCAGATGCTTCCTTCCTTGCTTCCAATCCTTACTGCAACATAACATGCGGCAATGTGAAACACGCCTGCTGCAAGTTTCAGAAGTCGAATCCGGGTCCCAGGTGCAACCGCCACTTACCAATACCACGCGATGTCAAACGAAGATAGAGATTTGGTACTGATGATGCATAACGCCATACGGAACAACATCGCTTCAGGCCTGACCCACATTTCCTGCCTCGGTCTTCCTCCAACATGCACGTACTAACGTACGATTTGGAATTGGAGTTTTTGGCAAGTTGTTGGGCAACGCAGTGTAAGAAGAAGCAATACGGATGTCTGGATTCTAAAAAAGGACAAACGGCTCACCACATCTGGCAAGATAAGGAAAGGAGAATGCCTGGCTCAACGGGAAAAAAATTACTGACGTATTCCTTGTATAATTTTTACAAACAATTAGAATTGATAAACATGGAAACGGTGAAGAGTTTCAATTCAGATAATTTACCGTCTTCGCTTTTGCTGCTGTCCCAAGTTATATGGGCGAATACGCAATACGTCGGATGCGCTAGAGTTACGTTCGGTTCTGACCAGAGAAGGTATAGAACGGTTAATGTGGTCTGTGTGTATTATCCGAAAGGAAATATAGATCTTCAGCCGATATATAAGATCGGAAAACCGTGTTCGGATTGTCCAGAGGGTACGCATTGTCACGTCAATTACACGTCTCTTTGTACTCCGTATTTGAAACGCAGTTTGGACAGTTTCAAGACACCGTTTGTGATAAACAAGTCCAGATCATCTCCTACAGTTCGTAATAATTTTCGTCTTTCGATAATTGTGTTGAGTTTTGTTTTAATTTTGGATAGGTAAAATTTATTTTGTAAGTGTCTGTGATATTTTAATAAAATTGCAAAGCCACATAAGTATGTATATAAATGCAAGGGTGATGTTACACTGCGACCTAAAAGATCTGTTGTGTTCCCTATTCTTGCTGCTTTACAGCTGGCCTTCCAATCCTATTCCTTTCAGAAAGTGTAGGATATCAGAGGGCCCCAGTCTAGGTAAGTCTCCCGCTTCGATTTCACATGCTCCCAGGTGCAACGCCCTCGAGTTGCACAGTGCTACGCAGTTTGAGAGGAGGTGGATGGGTGTTTCATCCTGTACCCCATAAAATCTACATTCAGATTCGTTTTCCAATCCAAGCTTACTCAGGTGCCCTTTCAGTCTACAATGGCCTGAAGGTATTCCTGTTAATATGCGAACGTTGTTCTTACTCAGGTTGATGCATTCTGTAAATCTCTTCTGGTTATAAGTTCCCAGAAGAATTTTACTTTGCCTCATTCCCTGGAGATTTTCCCAGTAACTGGAATTTCTCTGCTCCATTTCTATTTTCAGTTTCTTCAGTATTGTACTGCTACTTAACCTGCAAAAGGATTCAGGCCCTACAAAAGGCATTCCAGCCCTTTTTTTGCGAGATTATCCATTATTTCGTTTCCTTTCGCTCCTGTGTGACCCGGAACCCGCAGGAGGGTTACTTTATTCCTTTTGCCTAGCTCGTTTAATTTCCCTAGCCATTCCCAGACCATCTTGGAACTGATTTCATATGAGCTCAGCGCCTTGATGGCTGCTTGACTATCAGACATGATGATAATCTCCTGCTTTCGATAATTTCTATCTATGCTATATGTTTATTTAAATAAAGCTGGTCCTTCAAAAGGTACGTCTGGGAGATACAGATTATGAGGAGACACTTCAAGACAGATTTGAGGAATTATATGGTGATACAAGTGATAATGAAACTATGCAAGACGACATGTGGATTGAATCTGAACATGAAACTGGGTCTGAAGAATCTGAATTTAGCGAGAATAAAACTGAAATGCGAGCACAGCCAGGTGTGACACAAAATATTTGTATGGCAACAATAGACTTAGATGAAGTGTGTTCTGTATCATGTAGGCGTAATGTTAAAGCTCAAAGCATTGGTACTGTAGCTGATTCGTTGTTGAATTTGTTTTTTTTTTTCAGAACATATTATAAATCAGATTGCACAAATAAAAAGATCTCTATAATGAGAACTAAATATGCTAATGAAGATAAGTAAAAGGTGAAAGACCTTGAATTTATTCAATTCAAAGCATTTTTGGGGCTTGCTGCAAAAAGTTTAAATATGTGGGCCTGGTTAAGTGGTTCGCGGAGGAAATCTGGACCAATAACTCGTAGATTTTTGATTCCACACCATACATTAAGCGACTAATGGTTTTCTCTTATGCGGTTAACTGCTCCATTAGTGCGAAAAGTAGCTTCATCGGAAAACATTATTTTGGATAAAAAATTCGGATCAGCCTGTATAGTTTCATTTATGATATTACAAAAATTCATTCGTTATTCAAAATCATGGTCACGAAGTTCTTGATGTAGTTCCATATGGAAGGGATGATATTTGTATTTTCTCGTGATCCGATTAACGGTAGATTGGGATGTGTCACATAAGTTGGCCAATTCACGGCTACTAACTTGAGGATTATCTCCAACATGAAATAAGATCTCCAGTACTTTTTCTCATTTAGTAGAATTCCAGTTTACCAACTCTTCGTTCATCATAATTCAACGCTACACTAACATCAAAACCGTTCCATTAAAATTGAAAAGATTGTTAGAAGGTTGGCGTTATTTAGTTCCGTAAAGCCTAACTGCCAAAAACAAATTTTTTCGCTCGCACAGTATATAATCACAACAATTAATTCATTTTAGAAAATCCATAGTTATCTTAGTTTAATGACACGCTACATTAATTGCTTAATTAACTGTTAAATATTGCAAGCCTAAGTTTGTTTTGTCATGGTCAACTACATTTGTTGCGCTTTCCCGTTACGCAATAAAACTAAGGTAAAAAGATAAAAATCAAAAAAAATCAAAAACTGTTAAAAAATAGTGTATAACATACTTAATGAAAGTTAAAGTGTTTTGTAATAAATATCGGAAAAAGTAATAATATACAGGATGTGCAATTCAAAAAAAATGATATTTGTCAATTTAAAAAAATAGTGTAGTTGCTATATAATTTATTTTATATGTATAGTCTATAGTTCCTACAGAACGTTTGCATACCAAATATGAGTATTACCATCTTCACAAACAATGCGAACTGTCAATTTTCGACAAGAGCAAAACACATATTTTCTAAAAAAAAATTAAAATATAAAAACTACTAGATTAGGTATATAACTTAACAAAAAGTTACAGATATCAAGCGAATCTAAAAATAAATTAAAAAATAGGTGTTCATTACAAAAATATATGTTATACGGCCAAAATTTTTGAAACAATCTGTATACTTAAAAATAATTTAAACCGTGCATTAACATTATCTAAAACTTTGCATCTAACGCTTTCGTAATTCCGAAACAAACGAGATAATGAACTTTACTCTATCGTTGACTCACCTGACAACATATATATAAACTCTAACAATGACATTGGCCCTATTTATACAGTACATCGGTATTGTATTGCAAAATGCCAGCCCGTGTATGTAGTTAATAAAGAAAATATATCCTGCAGGCAGGTAATCCCTCATGTCATAAATCTCGAAACGTAACTCCGAGCATACTCGAAGCTGAACACGGCAGATTTTACGGCTAGTGGATTTTATTGATTAAAAAGTTATCCGCTTCATTGCTCGTCTATGCATATGAAATTTCAGTTCATTTCTTACCCTAATGTTCGAGTTTTCTTCCATTAATGACTTGTGAGAAGTTTAGCGTACCTATTAGCTTGTTGATATGCTATATGTCGTAAATTAAATAGTTGTTATTTAAAACAAAAAAAAATGCGAGAAAGGTAGCTTGTTTCACAAATAGTTGTGAGGAAATAATCGGTGAATTCGTAATTTAAGTAATTAACCTCGAAACCTCTGTGCCTCACATACATTTTTCGGACCTCTCCATATACAATACACATAAATTTCGTCCGGTGCAACGTGATACGTCGGCAATTAGGCCCTAGTAATTCATTTAACCCGTATGAATATATTATAAGTCCTACCCTGTGGCATACAGGATATAAAAGGAAATTTTCGGGAAGAGCAACATGGTTAGTAGTGTACAACATTGTTCGTTCGTGTTCCTGGAAAATATATGCTTCGTTTGTGTTTCAAAATTACGGGTACCCATGCATTAATACAAATAAAAATTATGAACTTATAACGTTGGCTGCATGGAAATGTGTAGCTGGTGTCATGAGTTTATTTGAAATCTGATTCATTATGAAGCGTTTGCATTTTCATTCTGTTTTAACTCAATTATTTTCCATATATAGTAACTGATATGTAATAATTTAGTACATGAAAAACCGATATATTTAAACCAATCAAATATATTTATTAAAGCATATTTTCTTTGAAACAAATGTCCTTGTTGGTTCAAAATATATAGCAAAATATGTACACTATTGACTGTAACAAATTTTGTCTAGAAAGTTTAAATATATTCAAAACAAATTATTTAGTTCAGTATGCATTATACAATAATATAATTCACTTTAAAACTAACTAAAACCAAGTAACTAAAAATTTGGATGGTTCAATTACTTTCATATTTTGAGACAACATCGGTATTTTGTTAATCAAAAAAATTTGTTACTTTGGGGAATAACTATATATGTGGCGAAATATAGAGTTGGTTTAGGGTCAAAACTCATTTCTAGCTAATGAATGGTGACTAGCTATTGTGTCTTAGTTCACCGTCACATGAGTCTACCATGTAGGAAACATAATGGTATAAAAGCGATCATAATGATTTTGCTACTTCTAGTTTATAAATAACACCCATTAATTTCACTTAAACTATAAGTACTCTCAATGACAAAGTGAAAATATTATTAAGAAATAAGGATTAGCTAACACAGTTATAGTATTTAATTAATTATTATGTTCAAATTGCTTTTTCCAAACCTAGCTCACACTTTTGTAAACAGTTATGTGATCTAAGCTGGGAGTAGACATTAATAGGAGAAACTCGTACAAATTTCCTCATGTAATTGTCAATCACGTGGCAAATTTTACTAATTCTGTCAAGTGCGCTTATTGCAATTAGATGCAATACATTATCGACGTAGCTCGAAATTGTAACAAACTAAAAACCTGCATTTACCTGCGCTTAAAATCAAACCAACAACAACAAAATCTAATGTGTGAGGATTTCGATGTGCTTCTTATCAATAAACGGTCGGAAGGATATGGCATAGACCAAAATGCAAATATTTTAAGTCTCATTTTTTTTTTTGAAATATCCGGACTTGACGTGCTCATATTATTTTACGCATGTTTAGCTCATGTGGACAAAGTTTAATGCAGTGCGTGAGATAGTTGTAGTAGGCGTGTCCATGCAGTCATGCCGTCCATGTTTTACGTTGAAGATTATTTTGTTTATAGTCCAGTCTATAGTTATTATTGTGTATAGTCTGTTTTAGTTTTGTCCGTTATTTCATTCTCATTAAGACTATTATCAGAAACTCAGTGGCATTTGTTTTGTTGTATAAAGTGATTAACAAGTTATTGCGAACACAAAGGCTCAGTGCCGTAAAATGGCAACTCTTGAATTTACAAAATAATATTTCCATACTCGATGTCAAAGATCTATTGATTCTGCTGTATTCAACTTCCCAACAACTGTGAAAGACACGTCGTTGTGTATAACTTTTTCAGATACTATAACTTTTTATAAATAAAATATCTTAAGATATTATTTAGTGTGTATTTATATATCCACATTTATACATATGTATGTATATACCAAATATTCATTACTATATAGTAACGAATTATTACAAGATGTACGATTATAGTCATGAAATATTGGTATATATACAAATAGACACTTCAAATAGCCAAAAGATATAAATAAACGCATTTTGAATATACCGCCAGATTAGTTGTAGTTCGGTGTGCGAAGTGGTGCGCGCAACCCTGTCAAACAGTAAGCATTAAGTGTCCTCCCCAGGATCTAAGCATTATTATTAGGTGAAGTTTTCTATCTTGTAAGTTAGGTTAGTAGGTATAGGGATACATGCATTATTATAAAAAGCGCTCTTATTATACGTTTTTTTCTCAAACACGGTTATAACAGTTAATTTGGTGCATTTACCGGAAAAACATGTGTACCGGACGACGAGAATGTGCAAACGCCACCAACAGAAAAAATAAAGTAATGAGATCAAAAATCTCAAATTAAAGAACATTTATTCCTTGATCGAACAGATCCAGCTTTTTACTGTACGCAGAATTCTACTGAAATTCACTATTGCATTGCGGCAAGCATATGCAATTTATGCTCTTTCTACAGTAGGTAATATGTCATATTGTACCATTTATTGAATAGTGAAATTTGTGTAAGAACTGCTGTAAGAGATAAGGTAAGTAATTCTGACAAAGTTGTTGATTGAAATAAAAAAGGAAGGCAGTAATCTCAATTAAATATTTAGTAAAGTAAATATATATTCTACTTAAAACAAAAATATTGTAACTATAAAAATATAATTTTAAATAAGCAATAAATCTAATTGTTTCAACAAAATGTTTTGTTCTTCTGTGAGTTATCTTCTATTTGAGTCAGTAAATTTATTGTTTGATAATAAATACAGATCCATTACATTGATCAAATTTACAACATTATATTTGAACTAAACAAATATATCCATCATTTCAATGAAATAATAGTTTAAGTATTACACACATTTATCCCATAAAACTTTTAATTTCGAGCAAATATTTTATTTGTTTAATTCTATTAAAGGATATTGTTAAAACAACAAAAAATTAATTAAACAAATTAGTTGCTTCCCCATAATAATATATTTGTATAACCCATATTTAAACAAGGGTTTTTAGTAAATACAACAAAAATTGAGTTGAGTCAACGAAATGGGGTGTTTCAGTGTAAGTAAGAACATTTAATAAATGGAATAAATAAATAAATGATAAAGTTAGGTCTTCCTTTTTAGAAAACATCCTAAAGGTTATACAACTTCTACTGCATTATGTTCAATACTTCCTGTGGTCTAAAAAGTTTATATATTTTTTTTGAACTGTTCAATATGATTGACCTGGCTGCAAAATATGCAAACATACGCCAATTTTCAATATGATTACCTATGATTATCCCTAAATTATCCCTAAATACCTATTCTGAACTGGCAACCCTACTGCAAAGAAACACGGCGATGCTCAACAATAAAGTAGCCGAATTTGCACCAGTTCTTTCGTCGTTAATTAATTCTTTGATATAATATAATGCTCCATTACAAACATATTGAGATTGCGAATGTTTGCATATCTTAACGCGGTTTTAAAAAGCGAGATGCAAAAAATAGAGATAATTATATGGCCAATGCTATTTTAACTATCTCTGGTAAAATATTTGAGAAACCAATTGCTCATCGCACTACAGATTATTGTAATAATTCAAACTATTTTGTAGTAGCCAACCTGTGGGTATTCTGGGACAGATGGTTTTCCTAAACGCGTAGCATGTACTGAATTTGTGCGAAGCGCATTAATGGTTGCTAAACGAGATGAGGTTGCTGTATTTTGTTGACCTGTCAAGGCTTGTTGTTCGCTTTGTTATTCTCTAAATACCCGGTAAATAAAATTGTGTAACCAAGTGTTACTTAATCATTTGTTAGCACTAACAAACTGTTAAATAAAAATCGAGTAACATAAACTTAATCTTTGTTAAATGTCGAGTAATTAGTTGACAATGATTAATGGCTGTTGTAGAACTAGTTAACTGTAACTTTACTAAATAATAGTTCATTTTGGTTCGATAGAGAGTCAACTGAAACTTGACGTTTACACCTAGAAATTCAACAATTGAGGTTTGCCTCTGGCTTATATAAGTTATTAAAGCCAAAACGGAAATATAGGGAATGATGAATCATCGTCTCCAATGAGAACTATTCGATATACGAAAACACAATATATGCTAGACGACATAGACACGAACTGTTCAAAGAAGAATCATTAATAATAAGAAAAAAAGGCAAATAAAGCAATTGGTCGTGTTTGGTTGTTCTTCTAGAAGGTGATATAATATAATGAACTGCTCGTTCACCCTTAACCCAGTAGTACTATGACAATTAAGTTCAGATGTAATATTTTGCCCATACTGTCGTTTTTTTTTTTTGTTTAATAGATCTCCATCCGTTTCTTATTTCAACTACTCTTTTATAATTTCAATCATCGTAACAACGTGTGTTTCTCTTAACACGTAAATTTCTGGCTCTTCTCACGATATCCTGCATTCTCCCTACTCATACGATGCATCGGCTCAAATCTAGTGAAATCATATTGTCAGATAATCAATGTTGAAAATAACACCTACCTAGCCTCCATAATTATAAAAATGTAATGTAATAATACTAAACGTAATATATTCTAAACTTACTGCGAATATCTTAATCCTAATAAATTGAACAGTGATCAAATTGAATCAAAAAATAAAAATCTGTCAAAAGCTCAAATAGATTTCCCGCTAAGCATCACAATGTTCCGCCAGCTTTGATACAATCAATGCACGGCAACTTTCCTTGACGTCCGGTACATTCGTGCTTTGGTAAATCTAAAAATGTGTAAACTGGATAGCGGCGTTAATTAACAACTGATTTAACAAAGATTATCTCCTAACAAACCTTTATGTTACTGATTTTTGATGTTATCCATTGATTAACTTTGACAAATTGGTAACTATTGTTTATGTTACGGGCATAATTGTAATAATTCGGAATCAGAGGATATCAACAAATGGTTATCATCTCACGTATAGCTCCTTTATAATTCTAATTATGTATTTATTTAGAATTAAATTGTCACATGTCTCGTGTGCTTGATATGTTTTTTGCGGTTATGTAGGGTTAATTGAAAAACAGATTCGTCTGAATTTCGCCCTGTTTCTTCTAAGAATTATACTCCATATATGTAAGCTACGTTGTTGTGTTTGAGAAATAAAGACATTTATAATTATTTATTATTATTATATCTATCCTTCAAATAGAAAAATCGTGTCAAATGGACAATAAATTTCGGAATTCACTCGCAATTAAAGTGTAGCCGCAAGGTCTGTGCTACGGCCAATGCTGTTTTACTTACTCTACACCACCTAACTACACAACAAAACATGTGAAATGTAATTTTTATACGCGACGATGATATATCGATAGATGGTTTCCGGGCGCAATCTTGATACACTGAAAGTAGTCTACTGAAAACTCTAATGACTTTCATGTTCGTGTCATAAGAATAAGTTAGTAGTTAACAGGAAAGAAATTATTCATTTTGTTCAACCATAACAAAAAAATAAAAGCTTCTCTGATATGGGAGTAGTCTATAACATCACGTGTAGAAAGCACTTTAACAGAATTATTCTTAGAATTCACATTGATTATAATCTAAGGCTCTCAAATTGAAGACCTTTTGAATTCTGCTTATTTTTTCCAAATGCAACATGAAATTTAATAACTTCAGGTAGAAAATCTCTTTTATCTGTGTATTACTCACTAGCTTATACTGCACGCAATATAATGTTATTAGTCTGGACACTATCGGTTGACTTGGCGCAGATTTTAGTACTTTCAACATTTTGAAACTTTTCGAAACAAATTGTAAGAATTCGAAATTCCTTCCTGTATAATGCAGAATTAAAATTCATTATTAATACGTAGTTGATAGGTACCGTGGCATTTGCTGAAAGGCGTCTGCCTCAACGAAACACTAACTATTTCGTTTAAAAGACTCGCGTAATTAAAATAATATGGTATTACTTTATATTGTTATCTGCTCTTTGTTTATTGTACGTTACATATTGCCGTTCAGCAATTCGCACGGTCCTCTCAAGTAGGACTCTGAAAGTCAGAAAAATAACGCCCTGTCACACTTGCGCCCTCCTGTAAAGAGAAGCGAAACTAGTTATCGGTGCGAATTGACGTCACAATCAAAGGTTTAAAAAACCTTAACATTGCGGTTTACAATTAATTAGTTCGCGATCCTTCAATCTAGCTTCAGGATAAGCACGCGCCCCTTCGTCGAGTGTTTGTAATTCTTAGAATTAAAACCTCTCATCTTAAAATTTTGATTAAAATTGAGCCTAAAAAAATTCGAGAACGGGAAGCAAAAGCTTTCTCGAGAGGTGATTAGTGATTTGGTACTAAAAACCGCTTAAATCCCCCCCTTTATTTTGCCTAAATTTTTGTGATGTGTTGTGTAAGTTTGTGCCTTAAATTTGGATTACGAGAAAGAATTATTTTCCCCACATCGGCCGTAAGATGTCAAAAATTTCTGCTTAAAAACTAACCAATGCAATTACGTGAAAACGTAACTCGTTCGCATCTCTCTCTCCCTTAATAAATAAATTTGTAAGGAAAAATTTACCTGAGCTTATGTAATCAACAGTATAAAAATTTAAAATATTCAACACAATACAAATTTGTGTTTGTTCCTTTTGATCACTTGTTATTTTATTTAATTGTGTAGTTTGTTAGATTATTCCAATGTCTTAAAATATTCAATATATAATTGTAAAAATATAAGTCGTTCTATTATTTTGCCATTTAAAAGAAGTTCAGTTTGAACCCTTAGAAAGGGGTTGGAGAGGAATATATCATCGGTAAGAGAAAGCCGACGAGAAGGGTAAGTCGACAATCATTAGGCTAACTAAACGGCTGCTTCGACTGAGGTGGAAAACACAGTTGGAACCATCTTTGGCTAAAATACTAAAACCATTCGCTACGAACAAAAAGTTGTTTCCCAGCAGTGCTCGCCGGTCCAAAGAGCAGGAGGGTTGTCTGCGAGACGGAATTTGGCTTGTCTTATTTGAATTTAGCATGGCCATCCCAAAAGTTTCCAGACAAGAAATCTGTTCCGTTACAAAATACCTCCAAAGTATCAATTCCTAATAGTGTCCTTACCTTACATTATGGCAAATTTTGTGTAAAACACAATGTACCGCAAGAAAGGGTATTCCTACTTCGTAGAAAGTGTGAAATGTCTTTACTGCGACATTATTTACATTCTTTTACGTTCAAATTTAATGGGACGTTCGTTCAACATATTCACAAACACTCCCCAATAATAGCGCCCACTTACCACCGTGGTGTCCTTCATTGAACCGCAAGTTATTCCCTCCTCTAACGCGTTCTAATCCGCGTCGCAAATCCGTCCTTAACGACGGCGAAATTTGAATTTATTACCGTTGTTATGTCAGACGTGAGCGAAAACCTCCTTAAACCGCTCCACTCCGGTTATATTTGCCCGAGGCGTACCCGAGATAAACGCCTCAAATATCATATTTTAGCACGACTCATGTCTCGCGCCGTAGCGGCTTACATATACGCAAAACATTATAAGCATCATGTATGTATAAGGATTGTACACAGAGAGCTGGGAGCCCTTTAACCGAACCGCAATAAAATATGCTGGATCGACGCGTACCGCAAAAGGAGGCTCCCGATCTGGGGAGGACCGAAAAATATCGGGGGAAATTTTGAAGCTTATCTCTCGGACGCAGCGGGGGTGGTAGTTGTACCGTTAGCCGAAATAAATAAAAAAAAACCATACCCGTGTACGATATGTAACATCGATACGCGCACGTCAAACGTGAGAGGTCATATTCATTTGTCGGGGAAAGGGATGTCTTGATTTGAAAGTTTTGTGTTTTCCTTTTCTTCTCGTCATGAATATAGAAAGAAGTTCTCTATCACAATACGGCATCAAATAACTCTTCAGTTAAAATCACCTTGACGTTTATTCTTTACCATGCGTAAGAAATTGTATTTATCGTGAATTCTGTCTGCTTTTGATACAAGTACTTGTCACGGTCATTTCTTTAATACTGCTACTATTAGATCTGATCGCTAATTAGTTACGATCCTTTATCTCTATCTCTACGAATCTTCAAACGCGTGCTGGAAATGGTTGCCTACCAAAACGGTTGATGACGTTTGAGCGTGAAAATCTTAAACGATGGCGTGATAGTAGCGTTCTTGAACAGCTGATCAGTCTTGCGCGTCGCGCTTTCAATATTTTTGACTGACAAATAATTACTTAAAATTAACCCTAATGAGGTAGCAACAACGTCGGAGTGAAATCAGGGTTCTTACCCAGTTTATATGCAACTTTCGGTGATACAGTGAAATAATAAGTGCTTCAAATACAATGTAATGTTTATTTCCCAAAACAACAGTTGGACAAAAAAGAGATACGCAGATGTAAACAGGTAGGCTCTAAATTTGCATATAAATAAATATGTAAGAATTCGAAATTCCATCCTGTATAATGCAAGTATTTAAATTCATTTTATTAATACGTAGTTGATAGGTACCGTGGCATTTGCTGAGTAGCGTCTGCCTCACAGGAAACAATAATCTATTTTCGTTTAAAGACTCGCGTAATTAAAATAATATGGTATTACTTTATATGTTATCTGCCTCTTTGTTTATTGTACGTTACATTTGCCGTTCAGCAATTCGCACGGTCCTCTCAAGTAGGACGACTGAAAGTCAGAAAATAACGCCTTCGGTCATACTTGCGCCCTCCTGTAAAGAGAAGCGAAACTAGTTATCGGTGCGAATTGACGTCACAATCAAAGTTTATAAAAACCATTAACATTGCGGTTTACAATTAATTAGTTCGTGATCCTTTAAGTTAGCTTCAAGAACAAGCACGCGTCCCCTTCGTCGAGTGTTTCTAATTCTTAAAATTAAAACTTCTCATCTTAAAATTTTGCATTTAAAATTAAGGTGATTAGTGATTTTGTACTAAAACCGTTTAAATTCCCCCTTTTATTTTGCTTAAATTTTTGTGGGTGTTGTGTAAAGTTTTGTGCCTTAAAATTTGGATTACGAGAAGAATATTTTTTTCCCACATCGGCTGGTAAAATGTTCAAATTTCTGCCTTAAAACTAACCAATGCAATACGTGAAAACCGTAACTCGTTCGCTCTCTCTCTCTCTCCCTTAATGAAAATTGTAAGGAAAATTTACCTGAGCTTATGTTAATCAACAGTATAAAATTTTAAAATATTCAAAATACAAAATTTGTGTTTGTTCTTTTGTTCACTTGTTATATTTATTTAAATTGTGTAGTTTGTATTAGTTTTTTTAATGTCTAAAATATTCAATATATAATTGTAAAGAAATAGTCGTTCTATTATTTCGCCATTAAAAGAAGTTCAGTTTTAAACCCTAGAAAGGGTTAGAGAGGAAGTTATCATCGTAAGAAAAAGCCGACGAGAAGGAAAAATCAGCAATCTTTAGGCTAACTACGCCCTGCTTCGACTGACGGTGGAAACACAGTTGGGAACATCTTTGGCTAAAATTACTAAAAACCATTCGCTACGAATAAAAAGTTTGTTTCCCAGCAGTGGCTCGCCAGTCAAAAGAGCAGGAGGGTTGTCTGCGAGACGGATTTTTTTTTTTTTTAAAAGGGTGGTAACGCCTAAGCATATGATTAGCTTATCAGCCCCCTCAGAGCCAAATCTCCCTCCTAACAACATTACGACCCGGAAAAAAACGATTATCGTAATTGACCAGAGCGAATTTGAACCCCGGACTCCGCACTGATAGGCAAGCGTGCAAGCATTCGACTACCAGCCAGGCAAATGGCTGTCCTATTTGAATTTGGGCTGGCCATCCCAAAAGTTTCCAGACAAGAAAACCCGTTCCGTTACAAATAAATAAAACTGCATGTACACTTGTATAAATATTAAATTGAGTATGAAATAAGCTGACGCCGATGATTCTAATCGCTTACGGAATAAACAAATAGCGGTAACTGAACTAGTACGTTCGCGCTTTCAAAAATGATTAAAACAGTTAACTCGCGGTCTACAACTACCGGAAAAGAACTAGTATAACCGTGCAGAAGAGCAATTATATAGTGTGTGACTTTTAATTCGCGAAAACGGTAATTAAAAGTGACAATTCGCGATTCAAATTAAGGTAAGAATTTGTATACACAAAGCGGAAATTACATGAGATCAGCAATTAGCCGACACTCGAATGTAATATACGGAATCAGACGGATATTACGTGAGGCGCAGCCCTAAAGCCGGCACTCGTAACGTAATACACGGAAGCGGACGGAGATTACGTGAGGCGCAGCCCTAAAGCCGGCACTCGTAACGTAATACACGGAATCTGAACGGAGATTGCGTGAGGCGCAGCGCTAAAGCCCTGGCTCTCTGCCGGGTCTGTGTTTTGCGACAGCTTTTATAGGCTTCGGACTATCCCTGCTACCGGTCGCGATAGGAGTCAAATTCTGCGTAAACCGACTTTGTAGCACGTCGCAAAGAACAGAATGACGGTTATACTATATATGTACAATTACTGAGACAATCAATTGAAAATACCAAATTAACAATTTATAATCCATAAATTTAACTTAAAATTACACAAATTAATTGTCTCTTAAAACGGCACGTGACAGTATTATAATAAAATTATAACCGACTCTGATTGTTAACTAACAATTAATTTAATTTCCAATGAGGCAGAGTTGGACATTAATCGAATAAATTTTTAATCACTTAAATTCCGGATTAAAATTGTTAATCGGAGATTTAAATTTACTCCATTTCTGATTAAAAATTAATCTTTAACCAAATGATAAGTACATATTTACTTATCAACTAACAATTAATTTAATTTACAATTAAATTAATTTCGATTAAATGTCCATTGAAATTTTAATTGGAAATCTGATGATTAACTGATAATTAAATTAATTTCAATTAAATCTCGATTGATAATTTTAATACGAAATTTAATTGGTTAAACATTTCATCGATTAATATGGAACTCTGAGTATGAGTAATTAAAAAATAACGATTGAATGAAATCAATCCGGCCAAATTAAAAATTAAATTAACTTGAATTTTTAATTATTTGTTTGGATTAAAAATAAAAATTTCAATTTTTAATCAGTCACTTCCCCAGTGACCAACTATATTTATTTCATATTTTATAAATATTTAAAAAATATTAAAGCTTATCTGAATATTAGTTATGTTAATATAATGTTGCATAAATATATTATAAAAATATATTAGAAAACATTTAAAAAATATATAGTTATGTAGCATTAATATATTTTATTGCAAATGTTTCTCAATATATTTTTCATAACTCTGCAAGAATATTTTGCTTTGTATTTCTGTAAATATTTATTTCATATAAAAAAGATTGAATTTTTGCTTTTGTACATTTGGTGCGTAGACGAATAATATAAAATGGGTAAAATATGATACCTATTAAGTAGGTTACGTACTACTTAAAATGATAGTTTAAAGATTAAATTAGATGATATATATCTAATATATTTAATTAGTATCTAAGTTGAGCTGTAACTTTCTTTAATATATCTGCGTTTTATATTATATTATTTGTAATATTTGTAAGTTGCGAACGTCAAACAACACTCTATTCATTACGGTGCCGGTGTTATATGATTAGTATTGTTTATGCGTCTATGGATTAGGTACAGAAATACATACGCGCACGTGCGTAAAATCAATGTTTCATTCGTTTGTCCGTTACATGTTATAGTTTATAATAGTATACGATTAGGGCAGATTAGGGTTAACTGTGTAGTTAATTGTTGCGGGGTGTGTTTTAGTTTTTGTGGTGACTACGAGGTAAGCAAAACTTTGAAGATGTCATGGCATTTATAAGATAATTGGAATGCTCAATATCGCTATGTACAGAAATCGTTTAATAATGTAATTGTAGGAATTTTATGCATCATATATGTACTGCATCTACCAAATAAATTGCTAGTTGATTTGCTTAAGAGATTCATCTCGGTAATAACCTCAAATAGAGGTTAGAATACGTTGTGTTGTTTTATTGTTTGTACGTAGAATGTTTTCAAATATTATGAAATAAAGTAAAAATAAGTATCGTAAGTATTAGAATGTAGCTACCACTCCAATTATTGTAAATGCTCCAAATGTATTAGTAGTGTTAGATAATGTTGTACGATGTTTTATTCATGGTATGATCTAATACAATTGCATTGGTTTAGAGGCCACAAGGAAACGCCATGAGAGCGCCACTACCGAAGATATGAAAAAGCCATACGGTTGTACCTGGCACCAGCCAAGGCTAGACTTAAGAATGAGTCTTTTTCATTTTTATTGGTTTATTCAAGTAAAATGATAATAAATACGTTTGTTTTTTTATTTAGAACACTTCAATTGAAAAATAGTGATTAATTTGATAAACCTTCAGTATGCCTTAAAAGATGCCAGAATTATTGATTATTAACTTGTGGGGGTGTGAAAAAACAAGTTCTTGCCTTTAGACAACTTTATGTATGTTTCAACTTTTCGTTATCGACGTTATACATTCTAAATAACCAAGAACAATTTTAGTTCATTTTAACAAATTAAATAGATTGCATAAAAATAACAATTTTCATATAAATATTTTACAAATTGTTTCGAAAAAATATAGCGCTTACATTAATTTTAAAATATGGAATAAATATTTTAATTGAATATTTATCTATATTTAGAAAAATATGAAAATATATTCAAAAACCTCTCAAGAAAATATTATAAAATATATTTTAAAAATACTATGTAAATTTCTGCCTGTTAGGGTTCAATCAAATTTCGATTAATTAATTTGATTGAATTTTGCCCAACTCTGGCCTGAAGGTACCTCACAATGCTTTGATTAAAAGAATTAATAGCAGTGAACGTTGATGACAATCAAACAAATGCTGTTATGATTTTCACATGCCATACTCTTGTACCGTATTACCTTATTTATTTTTAAATTGCCTTATAATGATATAGAATGTTTGTTTATCAAGATGTATGTAAAATTTTTCACTGATATTTTAAGTAAGTACCTATGTTATGAATTGATATGTGTATTTCCAGCTTTGTTTAACTTGTTTATATACCTTAAGACATATAATTATGATCGCTGTTTATTTCAAGCATGTATTATGTTATCAGACTAATATAGTGTTATTTCTAACGTTTAATTTATTCTTTTAATCACCGTTACACTAACACTTTTTAGGTTTATTAATGTGGAAATTAGTTATAAAATCATCAATAGTATTTATGATTCTAGACATATAGTTAGTAGAAAGTGCTGATGATTTGACATAAATAACATAATTTACACACAATATTAAGCAATTTTTCAAATAATATTTAAATTTGAATATACCGCCACAAAGCCGACAGCGCTCGGTGACCTTTGTATTAATTAAATTCTGAGAACGTCAATTGAGTAAGGAGTTGCATATCTTTAATGCTAATTATCTATAATTTAAACTTTCTTTCAGCTAGCTTTAACACATAAATTCAATATTAAAAATGACAAAATATAACATCGCACAGCCACTTACCCGGCTTTTCTGACGGCTCCGGTACAGTTAAACGACGCAGCCGCTGTACCAGTCTGCTTAGCTTTGTAAGGCGAGTTCATCACGCTTTCCCCATCATCTTCATCGGACACCGCCGTCGTTAGGGACATGCGATCATCATCCGATATCTGTAACGAGAAGGGAGAGTGTTAAATATAACGAGGAAGAGAGAAAAAAGCACTTCAATCTCAGCCGAACTCTCGCAGTGACATTATTTAGTAAAAGATCTTAACCGCAGCGGATATTTTCCCATGAAAAAAAAAGTGGGAATTTCCCGATTTCGTCGTTCGATCAAAGCCTAAACGATCTGTTAACGATTAACGACCGAAAACCCGTTAATTACGTAGGTCTCTTTTAACGTATTATTCGTGTCGCTCCGAAAGCTTAATGGGAACACATTAAATGGGATATAACGCCAACAGAAACTCGTTTGTTTCTATTATAACGTGCGGAGTGGAGTTATAATGGTAGATGGATGATAATACAGAAAAAATATCGAATCGTTCTTACAAAAGAAGCTATTACGCGTACACAATGGCTTTATATCCGTCACGTTAAATAGAAAAGCTGTTATGTTCCGATGTTATACGTATTGTAGGTATATTAAAGGCAAAAAATCGTCGTTCACTCCATTAAGTATTCAACATATACGAAAGGATTGTGTTTAGATATTTTTAGTGTGGTAGTAAAGTAGATTCGCTTTTACTGTAATAATAGTGTGGTAAAATGAATTAAGTGATGTGTTTTTTATTGATGTTTGTATCATAATGGGTTTGTTTAACGCGAAATAGATCGTATACTTTCCATTTTAGTACGTAAAATGTTTAATACTGTATGTAACATATCTTAAACTAATGCAGGGATAACGCTTATATTAGTTACAATTAATTTTATGCAGCATTTAATAAAGTGTTGACAAGGTGTACCATTACCATCACTCATAATGTCCAGCCGATGTCGTATATCCATATTGGGCCCGGTCACAGTTTATCTGGTAGGCAAGGCTTGTATTCTACTTTTTCCATTGATAAATTTAACCATCTCTCTTCAGCCTATAAGAACAGAAGTTCTATGTAGATGGCCTCGTGTACTCAGGTGATAACAATGTTTTTTTTTTTAAATTAGAAATCGTTTGAGATTATATCTAAAGAGGAAATACTAGGAATAAAATAAACCTTTCAGTTATTGAATAGGGTATTCAATTTGAAAAGTTGTGGATTTATTTTTTTTTTTTTGATTTATGATTAGCTATTAATAAGTTGATGAACAGTGAAGGATTCTAATTCGCAAAAGTATTTAAAGATTGTTTTTTGATAAAATTATTTGTTTGTTTAATACAGTTTATTAAAAAAAAACGCCGAAAATTATTATTATTTTAATGAATATTTGTCGAAATTTTCTTAATCAGTAGAATTACCGCTCTTATCAAGAGTGAACATTTAACGAATAATTAATTTCTTTCAAAATTTGTTGTTGCTTAAGATTTTTTAGCTCAGTTTATTTTAATATTGTGGAATTTTATACTTATTGAATATTAGTTTTAGAAACTCTGTTATTTGTTGTTATTATTATTTAAACAAATTATGATGAAATAATATTAAAGATAACAATCGCAGTACGATAGACTGTGACTCGGCCCTAGATAGCCAACGGTCGGACATTATGAATGAGGGTAATGGTACATCCATAAATGTTCAGAAATCAGACAACTCTAAACATTTTTGTCGTAGTTCAATTCCTTGTTGCTTAATGTTTAACTTTGTGTACTACATATTGCAATTGGATCTTCAAAAGGGAGTTACATTGCGAATAGCATCTATCCACTGAAAGCAAACTTAATTAATTCTCAAACTTCCGAATTTTATAAACTCTAGAAAAAGAAAGGCTTTAGCAGAATGAGCATGGTGCAGTGGGCCCCAAAAAGAATTTTTGAAAAAAAGTTATGGGTATTTGCAAGTTATAAGAATGTTTTTTAGGGGTTGTTTACCATTTGTTTCCCCATTGCTCTCCAGATAGTTAGAAAAATATGGCCCAAGTACACGATTTTGTAAATTTTTGCTTTTCGAAAATTAAAAATCCCCATCTGTTAGACATCGAACCTATGCACATTACATATTTTTCGAAAAATCTTCATAATATTCAAAAGAACAAGTAATAATAAAAATAATTTTGAAATATATGAAATTATGGGTTTAAGGTTCCTTAAGAGTGACAATCATGAAAAAAAATCACGAAATATTTATTATATCTACTTCAACCAGTGCACGGACAAATAAGTAATATACTTTTTAAATAGCACTTTTAACGATACTACCATTTCTTCAACATCCACAGTCTGTCGTATTTGGAATGAAAAGGCTGACTAAAAAGTAAGCAAGAGAACTCCTGGAAGTTTGATTAAAAAATAATGGGTGACATTAATAAATTGTTCACTGACTGAGTGTCTTCTCGACTACAGACAATAGCTTCTTAATTTACTTTCCGTAACTTATTTGTATTTAAGAAAAAAACTACTTCTTTGACATCCTATTTACGGGGTTTCACCTTCAAGGGAGAAAGGCAAATGCTTTCTTACTCAAAAGCTTTGCGTAATTTCTAACAATAAATCATGTCCTTATTTTTCGCATTTATTTATTTACGCCCTGTATAAAGTTCTAGCAGTGAATGACATTACTTCAAGTGCAATCAAATACTCTTTCGCGCTCGTATTATATGATAGGCAACTTCATGCACTGAAAAGAGGAAAGGGTAAAAAGTACCATTTTATGCACTAGTGCGTAAAAAGAAATTGGTACTAATTAGTGCTGCGAATCGAAACCGGTTTTCAAAATCGATTTTTACTGAAAACCGATCAACCGATTTTAGTGAAATCAATTTTAGGAAAAATTGGTTAACCGGTTTTTGATATGTGGCGATTTCCGCAGCACTAGTGCTAACTGAAGGAACCAGATGTGACCATGTGGCCATGATCATTTATTAATCACACTTGCGAAAGCTATAATAGACATAATTAACGCCTTTTAACTTTTTTTTTTATTTTAAACAATAAATACAAATGAACAGTCGTAGAAAACATGTATGCATATCGGATATAATAATAATATCGTCTTTATTTAATGTTTATACATGATGGAACACACAAAGTGAATTAATCATAGGCGAAGTTTAGCTGTTAGCTATTCTTCCACTTAACCTATGATTAATTACTAAATACATACAGTAATGTCTAGCTAAATAAGAAATAAAAATAAAATTCCATAATGCATGCGTGCAGTAAATAAACAAAAAAAAATGGTAGAAAATAAATCAATAATATCTTTTTAAATAATAAAAGTACTCCATACTATGAATGAACTAACTAATAACATCATACCTAAACTTAACCCTGTGACCTACACTAGGCAGCCAGTAAAGATCTAATCTGCCTTTTAAACATATTCAGCGACATCTGTTTTAATTCTGACATTTTAAATGACCACAGCGTTATAAGTAAAAGACCGCTTAAACATAGCTGTTCTATGATGCGGTATATTCATAGTGTTATTTCTAACATTTATGTTGTAGTTATCGCTGCGATGTGTCAGTTTTCTACGCAAATAAGTAAGAAATTGATTTTGTAATAGTTTAAATAAGAAAACTTTGTAAGGTCTGGAAGACGTAACCAGCCTATTTGATCATATTTAGAGCTAACATGGTCTTATCTGTGGAGAGAAAAAACATATCTACAACAGGTATTTTGAATAACCTGTAAACGTTTTTTAGTGCAATAATTTAAACATGGATAATACACTAGTACAGCGTATAATAACACAGACATAACAAGCGATACATAACTTCTACATAACTTTCTACATGTTCTGTAATCTCAAATCATTATCTAAAATCACTCCTAGTATTTTTAGGTTTTTTAAATAGGTATGACATCTTGATTTATTTTAATTTCAAATCTCGGTTCGACATATTAATCTGTTCTTTAGAACAAAATAAAAATGATTTGGCAGGATTAATTGTAAATTGTGGCACACCGCAAAATTCTTTACAAGATCTAAGTCTGTATTTACATGCACGCCGCAACATCAGCGTCAGCAGGCTGGAAAGAATACAATAGCTGTGTGTCATCTGCATAACCCTGCAATAATGCATGCTTAGTAACTTTAAACAAATCACTGGTATACAGCACAAATAACAGCGGTCCCAGCACTGCCCACGTATGACTCAGTGTTATCAACAATAACGCTTTGCGCTCTGCCCACAAGATAGGTTTTAAAGAATGATAAAGATGTAGCATCCAATCTATAATAACGCAGTTTCGCACACATAAGTTGATGATCTATCGTATCGAAGGCTTTCGAAAAATCCAAAGACACCACCGCAGAAGCTCCATTTTGATCCAAAGCTCTAAAGATATTGTCTGTCAAATATATAATAATTAATATATTACTGGTCACAATTAGATTTTTTTTTTTCTAGTAAGTTGCACCCATTATTTTTTAATCAAATCTATAGGAATTATATTAGATATAACTGGTAATATTTTGTGATCTTTTTATGATTCATTGTCACACTGAAGAAATTATGCAAATTTTATAATTTCAAGTATTAGGTACTTCAAAATTATTTTTCTTTTGGATATTAAGAATAAATATTAAAAAAAAAACATATAATGAACAATGGTGATCTAATAGAAGGCAGATTCAGTTTTTGCTGAATTGAAAAGTTTTCGAGAAATAAAAATTTTAAGAAAGGTCTGCCTCAGGCACATTTTTCTAATTATTTCAAGAGCAGTAAGGAGTCAGGCGTAACTTTTTTCAAAAATCGCTTCTAGCGGTTATTTTAGCATTTTTATCTGGCTTCCACTTACATTTTTAAATTCGAATTATCAGATTTATTAAAAGCGTTGACGAAAAATGAAATACACGACATTTTTGTATGATGTTCCAAATAGAATAATTATTTTTAGAACAATTTGTAATGTATCTATTTATCTGATTTAAACACGGCAAACATTGATCTATATCAATCTAATATTAATTTGTGCAACATTGCGCATTGCGACCCTTTCACATTTCCCTCGACGAATCAGCAGATGTTTGTAACACCTGATCTGTTACAGTGACAGGCACTAGACCACAGGACGACACGACAATCGCAAAAGCCGCAACGCAAGGACACATCTCGTCTGATCACCTCGCCGCAATGGGTTCCTGCGTCCGGATTACTCCGGCGACTTGTTGATGGCTACAGTCGCAGCGACCCGCATCGACGACGCGAATCGATCGACAACGTCATGTCGCTGTCGAAAAACCGCCACATCTACGGTGAATATCCGTATTGGGTCGTCTATTTCTGGACTATAGTGGGCGTAGTTCGATGGCCACTCTGTAAATACATTAGCGTAGTAGGTGCACCATTCCATTTTTTTTGTTGTTTGGCAACGCCAGTCTTCTGGTTAAAAGCGTTAGTTGATGACAGTGGACGAGAATAGCTGCATGGCGCGTATATTGTATATTATCGCGTCGACGGTTAACAAGTTGAATTTATCGGTAAAAGCTTTCAAACTATTTTGTAAACAATGAATTCAATAAACGAGAAGAAACAAGGGTATTAAAAAAGAGAGTAGTGTATTATGTGTCATCGATTAAATATGAAACTCTGAAACAAATAATAACAGGTGTAAAAGACGCGTGAAATGTAGAAAATAATTGATAAATTTGTAACACCACCCAAGAAACATAGTGTGTCATATAATAAATGTGTGTCTATAGACGTTGAATAAACGTTTAATTTTGGTTTATATCTAGTATAATAAACGATAAAATATACCCGGATATAAAACATTGACATGCATTTTATCGTATACCAACTATTGCAAATAAAAAGAACAGAAAAGGAACTAATGGGAGCATAACAAAAACAGTCACACCTTAAAACACCTTACCACAAACTTTACTACACTGATATTAATATCTTAGTGTTACTGCTGATGATGATAGATTTGCAAAGTGTGTAATAAAACATATTTAACAGAAAGAAAACTGCGATCTTAAAATATTTAATGTGGCGCAGAGTGTGGAGTACCCCATGTGGGAAACCTATCGCCGCACATACTTTAACATAGTGTACACAAACGATGTACTCTATTCTACACAAATTATTCATGGTAAATCACATAAATACACATAATTAAGTAATAACGTGAAATATTTGGAGCAACAAAGGTGTGCAATAGTATTTAGGAACTAACTACAAGTGATTAAACTAAAAACCTAATGCTGTTGTAGGAAATAATACAAGAACACATTCCTACATACGAACAGGAAAAACAGTGATAGAAAAAACTTACAATAGAATATATAGCCAATTATACCAAACTACCTCAAGCAATGAAAAATTCGAACCAGTCATATCTAATACAATGTTATAACAGTGTACATATGTCAACATTTGAAAAAAAAATGTTTGATTTACATGCACGTGTTATACGATTAGTACGTAAATAAATTTAAACTTTAAAAATCTAAGGTTTCCAAGGACATTGTTCCGTATTAGTAGATCTGTATGTGGCAACCCTAACTAAAGTAAGTATAGGAAACGTCACATAAGCAGAATAGATCATTTTTGTTCTTTTAGACAGTTTTAAAGGATATTGCGTACCTGACATGCTAATGTAAACAATACGAATCCAAATAACTGTTGAATAAACCTGATAATAGTATAATTATTATCAGGTTTGTTCTAACAGCTAGTTTGATTAAATACTTCTTTGATATTGTTAAAAAACTAGAACTAGAATTTAATATTATTAAAGAACTAGTGCTAGCGCATTTATGATGTGCAATTTTATTAGACTAGTCCAAGTTTGAAAACAATGCGCTTGCGCCGAGATTTTCTAAGAACTAGTCTAGAAACGCCTTATGAAACGAAGTCTTTATTTTTTTTCTAATTTGCACATTTTTCGTCCGCCGTTTTAAACTTAAAATAATAATAATAATTCACTTTATTGGTTCATAAGTAGATACAAATACACATATTGTAAACCAAAACGAGTGAATCACCTAATGGTGTTCTTTCCTCAGCGTTGAGTGCGAAATTTTTATAATTTTTTGCCTTCATCTGATATTCTCAATTTAATCATGCATCCTTCTAAACCAGATTCTTCTTTAACTCATATCCGCTCTTAATTTTATTTTACACAAATCGTCGAAATTTAAAGCTTAAACTAGATCCGTCACTTTGACAGATTAAACTATGTTCGTAAAATATTCCAGTAAAAGTCATTTATAAACCAAATAACGCACTAATGTGTTTATAACTCATAATTGCACTCTGCTTAATATGTTTATAACTTTATTGTAACATCAAATTAGAAAAAAATATTGTAACTATGACACCTTAGATGAGTGAAGACTGCTGTTTGGATACTAAATAACACCGCAGTTTTAATTATAGAACCAATAATAAAATGGACGTTCTAAATCTTTTTTTTAAGTAGAAAGAATGGAATAACGGGATACATTTTCTTTAAGAAATTAAATTTTACCACAATATTTGGGAGAAAAGACTCGAAATAAATCATTGTTTTCCTCCATTCCACATTTTAAAGGGTTTTAATATTCTCTCTCTCCCTAGTATTCAAAAAAAAAAAAAAAGTTAATCATTTAAAAATATTTAATCTTACTTCCCTGCACCGACTTTGTAAAAGAATCAATTAAATTATGTTATGTTGGAATGAATGTCAAGTTGGCTCAAATGCCTTTGTTACAAATTATATATTTACAAATACGAAACTTTTGGGCGACATCTTTAAAAATTTGTTTTTAGCGGGAAGTTCAAATTACAATATATATACTTTTTTTATTATTTTAGTTTTTCTTTAAAAATAATTGATCTAATATTTATTACTTAACATATGAGAAATTATGAATTAATAATTAATTTGTATTCCGATAAAAATTAAATTCCTGTGATCCAATACTAGAGAATATTTTAAATGTAGAGTAAGCAAAATAATCAAAACTTGCACATAATGCACAGAATGAAAGTAATTTAAATAGTTATTGCATTAATCTTTATTTTAATATGTGGAAATACGATAAAAAGAAAACAACTCATTCAAAAGGACAGATACAGAATTTGAAATACTATAATATTCCAAAAATATTTATTACATTACTATAATTAGAAATGAGATAACACTAGAAGTTTTTTATTATTTTTTTTATAGACGTTAGTTTAGAATTTGTATTAAATGTATTTATTTATTTTTTTAATTTTTGAAATGTTAGCAAACTCTCACAGACGAGGGTCATGAGGCATTCTAAATATTGATACATTGTATTATAATCCGTTACGTCTCTGCATGAGTACATATTACAAAGAATGATAGAAGAAATAAAAGTGATTCAATTTATCATAGATACTTTAATAATATCAGGCGATTAGTTTCGCTCTCAACAAGATATCATCAGGCTAGAATATTTAACAGCTAAGATGGGCTAAATTTAAAAGTTATTTGAATTGTACAACTGCCTAAAAACATTTAAAATTTATAAATAGCAGAATTCAAAATTGCAACACAAACAATAACATTTCTGGAAGTTAAAAAATACAATACAAAATTTAAAATGTAAAACCTTTCTTTAGAAGCTCTTGAAGAAAAGAGAAATGGACTTTATTTATTTCATTCCATCCATACATTTTTGTCTTTAACTTTTGAACAACGATCATGACATAATCCTCCCCTAATAGCCAAATTTAAATTTCCCGCCATTATTTTTAGTAACTTCAACGTAAAGGCATTGAAATAACTATGAATGTAGTACAAAATAATAGGTAATTTATATTTGAACGTTGAAGTTACTAAGAATAATTGCGAGCAATTTAAATTTGGCTATGTGGGCTCCTTTAATCTTAGTCGCATGGCAAAATTAATTAGATAATTTAAAACTGTAAACCGATTTCACACAACTAACAAATAAAGACCACCTTGTATTAAAAGAATAAAAGTTTGACAAATAAAAGCATGTAAAAATGTTTTAGGTTATTAGTAATCGAATGGTCCTAATAATCGAATGGTTATTCGATTATCACTCGTTGAAAGAAGATGGTTGTAGGTTTTTTTAGGTCCTCGCTTCCTTTTTTCTGCATAATTTTTCCCAGTTCTTAATATAATTATCTTTTTTTTAGGTTCTCATTTCCTTATTCTTCTATATATGCTTATTACAATCATCGAACACGATCATTCCAATAAAATTCATAATCGGTTGATTATCATTCATACAAATCGTTCATAATCGATTATCACGCCTAATGATCGAATGATCGTCAATAATCGAATGATGCCTTTTTCGTCATTCGATTATATCCATCACTATAAAACTACACAGAGATTCAAAATGATTGTCAATTCCGCTCCTATAGATAGTAACAGGGTGTAGGTATATGCCGCGTGTTTGTAATGAAGGTTTGAACTAAGTCAGTGTTGGAACATAAGAAAGTAAACGATCTGTAATAAATAAGGAAAACTAACCTATATTGAACTCGCATTATATAAACGACTATGAATGTGGTTTCTGCTTGTAAAAATGATATGTAATTAATTTAACTTTACTAAATTATGATTTTACAATTCAATACTAACTGGTGTTTAACTAAATTTATTTATTACTTTAAATTATAACATACAATTAGTATAATTATTAAGTGACAAAACTGCATCTCTCAGTTTTCTATGGTATGCATGCGGTTTCTAAAGATCTTATTTTTAGATAGCCGAACATGAAGTAATCTAATGATCAGGCGATCTTGGTGGCATCTTTGTGCTCTAACGAAACCTGTCAGCAAAAACTGTTGATATTGGCAGGTTTGTCGAAGCAGTATGTGCATGGAGCATTATCATGCTGAAAATAACCTTGCTTCAAGCTCATTTTCTGTAACTCTGCAATAAACAATTCAACATCTGTTGGTAACGTTGGGCTGTTACAGTTTCCTCGAAGAAAATTGCCCTATTATTCGTTGCCTGGACATAGCTAACCAAACTCCAACTTTTACGGATGCAATTGCGTTTCTCGAAATTCGTGTGAATTTTCTGCAGACCAGATACAATAGTTTTGTAAATTGATATAGTCTGTTAGATAAACAATATTCCAATCGCCTATCGTGATCTAATGGTAATAATTTCTGTACCGTAGAAACTTTATAGGGATGAAAATGTAACTTTCTTTTGACAGCTCATTGCGCTGAATGTGTATTAAGCCTATAAAATTATAAAAATGTAATAAACTATTTCACTTAATGTTAATATTGATTTTTTACCTGTTTGTTAGCTATTACCACAATAAATCCCTTATTTTCTTACTGTATTCAGAAAACTATTGTTGGTGATATTAGATGTAAATATAAACGATTTTGAAAAAATTATAAGATATAATAATCGAAAGATACTACAACACGCACGCCAATGTCGCTAAATGTCAAGAAAATTCATTTAATGTATGAAATTTGTATGTAGCTAACTTCGCTCATTAAATTGGTAATAAGTATAGATAAATTTTTCCGGAAAACAGTTTTTTTTTACGACAATATTTGAAATCACGTCTGTACTGTACAGTAGAGAACTAAAACCATAACTTAAAACTTGTCCGTTAACGTTGGTGCAGTTGAAGAAAACAAGCTGCCAACAAGTAAAACCATTTTAACCCCTAAAACCTACAAACTAACTTTCTCGGATTTCCTAAAACCTAATCTCCCCGTCGCACACCATAATCTCCCACAATCCGGATCCATCAATACCGAAATAACAAGAAAAGAGCTCCGCAATTTTCGCCATCAAATCAAACGCGACCTGATTTAACGGTGCCACTTTCACACCTTCCCAGAATCGGACGTTAATCCCTTTACGTAAGTCGGTGTCAGTTATCAGCGAAATTTCTGCCAGACAATCTCTGGTCTCAGCAAGTTTAGTATCGAATAAACCAAAAACTAAGCTACGTATTTTCCAGGGTCGTAGTTACACGAGTTTATAAACACCTTCGTGCTGAACGTTCTCCCTATTCTCTCCGTCTCTTTCTAGTCTATTTATACGTATGTATACATATAACGCAGATTTATCCGACAGCGGTGGTGCCACGGCCGTGTCGCGAGGTTTAGCGTATGTTAAAGTTTTTGCCACTTCCATCTATGAATAAATTTGCACAAGAGTGCTGGAGCAGTAAACGTGGCGTTTATGTTGAGTACTGCGGGGAGCAATTCGACCGGCACACAGCTAGAGTAATTTATTTGAGAACTACCCCTTTATGTGACGGAAACTTAACCACGGATAAGAGATGACACGTAGGCAAGATGTATGTTGGTTGTTTTATTCGAGCGACACCTAGTGTTGCTGTATAACATTAAAATGCAAAAAGCTTACGCTGTAGTTTTCGTCATGGTTTTCGTTGTTATCTATATACCAAGTGAATTCACGCGAGCTGGCAACGGGTAAAGGAAAGAGTAAATGCAAGGTTAGATAATTTCTGCTCGTTAGAACAGAAAAAGAGTACAGGTAAGTATTGTATCAGTGCTGGCGGCTTTTTTGATTTGTTATATATTTATCTTGTACATGGATGTATGTGAAATTTTGCCCGATACATTCCTTATGGTAAGTAAAAGTACCTACTAGACATCTGAGCATAGTACCAGTACAATAGCAGACCGCTATTATACTAGCGTGATAATGCGATTTCCATTTTATTGCTTTATAAACTAAACCATAAAGTAAACCTACAAAAAAATAATGTTTGTTTTACTGTATTGAATATATCGTAAAAGTTCGTTTTCCACCGTGATTTCAGTGAAAATTGAAGGGGAAGTAGGCAATGTTCCCTTCAAAACACTTTCAACTAAAGTTTTGTTGCTCTGCGACATTACTGTCCTATGGAATTTTATGAATAATGCCCAGATAACATGTAAGCTTTTGATTTATGAATTGCCGTCGACAAGCTTGACAGTAAAAATGTTGTAACAACGTTATTATATCATTCACGACATGCTTGATGACAGCTTTATACGGCCTGTCGAATCATGAATTGCACGTGTTCACCGCCGGCTTGGGAAAATTGCTTACCCTTCGGTTGCAGAATTGTGACAGCAAAATGTGACTTTTGCCCGGTAACATAAAGCGTGTGTAACCAAGTGATTAGTTAATCATTTGTTAGCACTAACAAATTGTTAAGTAAAAGTTGCGTAACACAAACTTAACCATTTGTTAAATGTCGAGTAATTAGTTAACGACTGATTAATGGCTGTTGTAAACTAGTTAACTGTAAATTTACTAAAATTGATAGTTCATTTTGATTCCGATAGAGAGCCAACTTGAAACTTTGACGTTTCCAGTTAGAAATTCAGTAATTGAGGTTTTGCTTCTGGCTTCTGTCAAGTGGTTATAACGATTATAACCAAAACGGATATATGGAATGATTAATCATCGTCCTCCAATGAAGAACTATTCGATATACTAGACAACATATATGATAGACGTCATACCCACGACTGCTCAGAGAAGAATCATGAAAATATAAGAAAAAAGGCAAATAAACAATGATTTGGTCGTGTTGAATGTTCTTTTTCATAAAGTTGTATAATTATAAATAACTGCTCTTTCATCCTTAACCCAGTAGTAATATGAGAATTAAATTCAGATGTAATTTGTGCTCATACTTCGTTTTTTTTTTGTTTAATAGATACTCCATCCGTTTTTTTTTTTATTTTCAGCTACGCCTTTATAATTTTCAATGATCGCTAACAACGTGTGTTTCTCTTGTACCGTAAAATTTCTGGCTCTTCTTACGGCTTCCTGCATTTTCCTACTCATTACGATGTATAGTCTCAAATTTAGTGATAATATTGTCAGAAATTACACCTACTTAGCCTCCATAATTATAAAAATGTAATGTAATAATTGCTAAACGTATGTATTCTAAACTTACTGCTACTATCTTATTCCAAATTAATTGAACAGTGATCAAATTGAATCAAAAATAAAAATTCTGTCAAAATGTCAAATAGATTCCCGTCTAAGCATTACATGTTCGCCCATCTATTGATGCAATCATGCACGGCAACTTTCGTTGGACTTCGGGCAAATTTCGTGCTTTGGTAAATCTTAACAAATGTGTAACTACCGGAATAGCGGTAGTTAAATTAACAACTGATTTAACAAATGATTATCTCCTAACAAACCTTTATGTTACTGATTTTTGCTGTTATCCATTGATTAATTTTGACAAATTGGTAACTATTGTTTATGTTACCGGGCATTTGTGACTCAAAATTATTCTAAGGAACATGTTTGCTTCGTTAAACCTATTAAGGTTTTTAAAGTTGTATTTCACATGTTACTAGTTATTTCAATTGTATAATTATTTGGTTAATAGTGTTGTACTATTTAGTTTTGATATAAACCAGGTTGTAATCAGCTGTCCTCCATTACTATCATTTTGACATTTCAAGAAAGTAGTTCTCATGTTCTCAAACGTCATGCGGATGTCGCTACAGACCGGAATCTGGTGTAACATTCAATTCATTGTAAATTTGGATGATTCGACAGGCCGTATAAAGCAAACTGTCTAAGTTATCAAGCAGGTCGTGATATCATTTACTACAACACGCGTAACAGTGAAAATTGGGCCAAGGTTGCCCTAGTTTTTACAGCAACAAGATTTACAGAATCTTCTCAATGAAAACGTTGTGACAACGCTGTTATATCATTATCGGTGGGCTCGTATATTTTCGGAGTGATTCGGTCTGTTGATTTGGTTTTATTTAATTGCCATCCTGTCCAGTGTTGCCAGTTTAGCGGATTTCCCGCTAGTTCTAGCTTAATTAACATTGGATTTGGCGGTAGAATTGCACGTTTAGCTGCTGGCGGACTTTTTAACTAAACTGTTAAAACTAACGGAAAACTAGCAAAACCAGCTTAATTTCTAGTGGATTTTTGTAATAATATACATTATACCAAAATGGATTGATATGGATTGTAACATTGAACATCGTCATATAATGATTTAATACACTGGTAAACTTTTTGCAGTGACTAATAACTAATAAAACAATCAATGTTTAATATATTGCAAGTCGATCAAAGTTCGTTCGAATTCATTTGAATTTAGCGCCTATTTTGTCTAAAATCAACTCAACTGAATTCAAGAATTGAAATCAGGGAAACATGTTCTTTCCGTTAGTGTATACATAAATAAATCACCAAATCAGTAAGTTTCATTTGGAACTACTGCCATATTCATTGTAAGTAGTATATCAAAAATTAAGTGATTGTGTTTTCCAAACCATCTTTTTTCCAACTGGCACAGGAAATTCACAATACACACAAAAGTTTAGCGTTGTTGTTGCACAAAAGTTTAGGAATGGAGTTCAAACTGGTTTAAATATTTGACGGATTTTTTTCAAATCCGGCGGAATTTCAAGCGCCAACTAGCGGATTAAATTTTTATATGTTGGCAACACTGATCCTGTCATCGACCGCCATTATTTGTTGTGTGCGTTTGTGTCCTTTCTGTTTCAGTTTTAGTTTAGTTTGAAACAGTATAAAACTTTTTTTCGGGAAAACAAAGCAAATAGTGCAAATAATTAAGATAGCTAATTATATATTTTTTTATTTGATACGCGTTGTTGGTACCGAAATATCTAGAGTTCATGATTCTAACCTAACTGTGTGCAAGTAACGTGTCCGTTATGGAAATGCATAAAAGTACTATAAAACTTATCTTTTCTGGTAGTAATATGAGATATTTTGTCGTAACTAGGAAGATAAAAGGAAACAGCAATTAGACACACTCTGTTTTGCCTACAATAATACGGTAAGATATAGAAAATAAATTATTTTTTTTGTAAAAATAAAAGTACGTTTGTATACATTTAGTTATTTTTTTATTAAGTATTGACATTCTCATATTTTTCTTTTATTCAATTCGGTTATAAGCAAACATGGATGTGATTTTAAAGGAGATTAAAATATTTTAGGCGGTATGAGGGCAATCGATTGTAGCAAGCTCTTCATAAACATTTCTCCACCTGCGAACGCGCAATTTACATATGTAAAAATTCTATTTCTAGATGTTGATTCTAACCTTTTTAAATTGAATTTTATTGAAATGTGTAATAATATTGCCAAGAATATGAATTCCATTACAATACTTTGCATACGTGTATATTTATACCTACGCAATTAGATTATTTACACCCAGATTTCTTTTTTTATTTAAAACGATTATGTAAAAATAAAATATTATAAATTTAATATTTTCAAACAAAAAGCGTTGTAATTTCAGACTCACACTTATACTAATGTCAAAATAAAGAGAAGCCAATTAGTCCTTAAACAGCAAAAGTTATATTTATCTATTCATGAGTAAACAGGAAAAATACGCTTAAAAAAAGCCTGCTGCTGAATATACATCGTACAATCTTTGCAAGCATACAATACGCATCCGCAAATATGATTCGTAAATACATATTTTAAAACTTCCGGAATTCTAAAATCTCTTTTTTTTTTAAACGCGAGCATTACTATATTTGCATATGTAACAGATTCACACAGGCACAACCTTTTTTTTTTTTTTAAAAAACACTGACGTAGAAGTTACGACCTTTGGTCTACTCTACATACGGATACATTACGAACCAGCCAAATTACAGTTTAAATATTTTGTTTGCTTTTAGCGTCCGAAAAATTAAAACGGATTTTCGGTAAACCCGTTTTTTTTACATGATTTAAAAATACATAACGCATTTTATAAAAGCGATAATTCTTTTCATGTGTATATAGGTAAGTTTATTTATTTATTTATACGGGGTTGTGATATTCAACATATCATTTTGTATTATGATTAAAATCGCTTCATTTCGGCTATACACCGGATAAAAATAAAAAAAATATGTGCTATAATTTTATTTTTAATTTTTAAGGATAGTGGTAGGGTTACAAAACATTATATAAAACTTGATTTACATTATAGAGATCGTGGGGATTTTAAATTTTGCACGTTTCTGCGACCTCTGGTGGCAGACGGCTCAGAGTCACTAGGTAAACAAACTAAATGAGCAATATGAGCAATGTGCAACGTGCAGTGATTTTATTACTTTATTGCTATTTCTTTAGCGCTGTTATTGTTCTGCAAGCTACAATGGAAATTTGAGTTACCGCGATTTTCTAAAAACATTGAGTGCGATTTGGTTTTCGTACTATTTACTTTGTAGATGACAACTGTGCGTCTGGAGTAAAGGGTAGAAAATTAAAGGAAGCCCGTCATGTTTTGAACGTAACGGAACGATGCGAAATAATTGCTGCAAAAGTTATGAGACAAACTAGCGTTCATCTTCCTCCGTATGATGTTTCGATCACAGTACGTATAAATAGCAAATTAATTCATTGACAATTTCTTTCTGTATAATAAACCTACTCTACTTATCCACTCTTCTTATGTTTTGAATCCACACCTTTCGCCGTTCTTTTTCATATAATTTCAGGAAAAAATGGGGGTTTTTTAAAACTTTATGGACGAATCCGTGTTGTGATAAGCATTGTGGCACCACACACAACAATTTACTTTTGAAACTCTAAAAGAACCTTTTTCCATTCTGCCCGATTTTGTTTATTATAATAATTATTGTTGGTATATTTATTCACTGGTATACTAATACTTACACCATTGTTTAAATATATCTAGTTAGTGAACGTAATGCATTGTACGGAAAAAATAAAGTATTGCTCAGGGGAAGTGATGCACTCTATCGGTGAATGTAAATTGATTTGAAAACGCGATAAATATAAGGTATCTCAGTGAGAGATAGAGACAGATTTCTGTATTGGAAACGACGGAATCCCGTATCGGTTGAGTGTGTGATTCATTCGCATTGGCGAATTGTGTGGCCCGGGGAAAAGGGAGGGTGGATGCACGATGACGCTATGATGATGTACCTCGCGATATATCGTGTTTGTTTACATTAGAAGGTTAGTATTCTGAGGTATTCAGGGTATTCTGTTATAAATATAAACAAATTGAAAGTATATTGCAAGGCACGTTCTTGTTGACAAAACATTAATTGAACAATTTTCTAAATTGAGGTTTTTTCTTTTAAGAATAAAATATTTAAACTTAAAACAAAAAAAATCACTGAAAAGAGAAAAGTTAAATCTAAAGGGACGAAAATGTGCCGAGAAAAAAAACATAAAACTACTTCTCAATTTTTTTCTTAGTTTTTAAAATTAATAAGTTGCTTTCTTAACTTAATTACTTATATTTAGAGATTATATTAATAATCAGAAAGTGTTTGTTTTATTAAGAAGAAAATAAGTATTTAGTTTGATAATATATAATCTGTAGTTCGATAGCCTTTTTATATTTAAAATTTTAATAAAACGCGGGTTTTTTCGTTCGAACGTATATACGAAAACCTTCTTCTCCTCCTCTCCCCTATTGCTATCTTCGCTTCTCCCGTGTTAGCGATGACTGTCGCTACTTACAACTGGTGTAAAGGCGGGAAATTTGAAATTTAAAATCTAGCCTACTATAAATCGTTATTTTTTTTTTATATATATGTACCATTTTACTTTACTTTTTGACTTTTTCTTAATTCTAATATAATGTATAGGTATTCTATGTATATATAGTTTTTCTATATTCACAAAAACATTTTTTATTTATTTACTTATGTTTACTATTAGATAATATTAGAAATTCGTTTTTTATTATAATGAATAAATATGTAGTTTGGGAGTACAAATCGCCATTTATTTTTACATATATGGCACCACTTATACTTTTTAAAAAACACAACATGATTATGCATGCACGCTCTTTCTCTTGAGTGGCTGAAAAGTACTAGGTAACCTTTGGGCAAGATCTGTATACAAGGTTACCTCGTAACTTTTCAGCCAATCAAAGAAGACGAGCGCGAACGCGTCATCATGTATGCTGTTTTAATAAGTAACGTGGTGCATATATGTAAAAATAAATGGCGATTAATACTAAAAAACGAATATCTATTATTATGTATAGTAAACATAAGTAAATCAAATAAAAATATTATATAAAATACTTATAACAAGAACTTAGAACTACAACACATATATAGAGCACAACATTAAATTAGAAACTAAGAAAAAGTAAAATGGTAAAAAGATAACGATTATATATTATCTAACTAAATATTTATTCTTCCTAATAAAAAAAAATCTTTATTATTATATAATCATAGTTAAACTAAGAAAACTAAAAATTAAGAAACACAAATTTACGTCATGTTTTTTTCTTCTTTCTCCTGGCAAATTTGCGTTCTTCAGATTTAACTTCTCTCTTTTCAGTGATTGTTTTTTGTTTTAAGTTTAAATATTTATTTTTAAAAAAAATTAAATTAGAAAATGTTTCAATTAATGTTTGTCACAAGAACGGTGTCTTGCAATATACTTCTAAGTTCTTTTTATTATAACAGAGTACCAATACTAAACTTTAATGTAACAAACACGAGAATGATCGCGTTGCGCGTCATCACAGCGTCATCGCCTATCCACCCCTCTCCTTTCCCGGGCCTCACCTACAACTTGACGCCGTAATCTTATGTATACGGACGTTTATACGGACCCTTGACCTTGGATACTATTGCAATTAAATAATATTTTGCGACACGTAAGGGGCCATCTTGTATGTAGTAGTCTAACTATAAAGCTTATATTTAAAATCGAGATGGAATTCAACGGCGGTTTCGGCCATTATACGCTTTGGTCCAAAATGTTCAAAAAATCCGTTACTATTGTTGTCATAAGGTGTGCTAACCTCAGTATGTATTTAAACAATGCTTACACATTAATATGCGTTTATGTAATACCCACTATTGAAAATCGTTTTACTTCGTTGTTACCCAATCGTTGCGCATTGTGCAGTAAGGGAAGAGGGCGGATGTATTAACTCGCTGTCTATACTTCTTTCATCTAGAAATGTATGATAGTATTATGATATTTTAAAATAATGATTGGCTAATGTAATCGAAAATACTGCAATTCGTATACTCAGTTTCCAAACTGATCCTATTTCTTCATCCATTTCATACTAGAAAATCTCCGAACTAAGCACCACAAACAAATTAGTTTGTTTACAATTCGCGATCGCTAACCTCAAAAATGAAACTTTATTTCTTAAATGTTGTACGCACGTTACCCTTTCACTGCTTGGATATGCGCATATGATCTAACTCGGCTAGCTTCTGTTTAAATAAGAAGCGGGTAATTTAGCTGATTGTATGCAAACTAGTTTTAGAATTTTTTCTAGACGGAAAAAGCATGATGTAAATCAAGCTTAAGTCATGTCTTTTATTTGGTGTAGTCAATATCGATGTAAAGTAAATACATAAAATATAAATTCTAAGCGTATTTATAGTGCGCAATAATTGTTCCGCCACATTTTTTTTTAATTTTTGTAATTGAAGTTAATTACTTGTATCAATATCAAAACTGAAAAATCTCACTTTTAACCCTTAATTCTTTTCCTATTCCGAGATTTGAGTTCTAATATTTACATAGAGGCTTCCCTAGTAGCAAAATTTAAATTTCTCGCAAATATTTTTAGTAACTTCAACTTGAAACACGAAATTACCAATGATTTTGTATTAGATCACTAGTTATTTGATGTCTTTCTGTTGAAGTTACTAGAATAATTGTGGAAAATTTAAATTTTGCTACTACAGTGTGTAATTGCTACTGCCAGGCACGTATACAACTTGAGTTTATAGGAGGGGTAAACTAAAAAAAAAAGGTTGTCTGGTTTTTTTTTAGATACAGTTTTAATAGTGTTCATGGAAGGGTAATTGCATAAAAAAAAGAAAAAAAGAAGGGTGAATCTTTAATGTAAGGGTTTGATTTACAAGTATGTTGCGGGAAGGGGGGGGGAGGTAATTACCCCCATTATTCCCCTGCCTCCCCCTATATACACGTGTGGCTGCCGCAATTGAAAAATCACATAGGAATTTTTTTTACACCATTGATATAAATATGTATAAGAGAGAGAAGATTGATACGAGAGCCAGTAATTCTGAATATATGGTCTTCAGAGAATGTGACTTGATGTTTGAGCTGTTTCTCATCGTCTGGTGGATAGTTTAATACGTTATAAGAAAAACATTCTTAAAATCTACTTGGGAACACATTTATTTGTCGTTATTTATACTTAAGAAAAAAATGGGAAAGGCGGAAAATAATCTTTATAAAAAAAAATAACCTCCACAACACTAAAAACAAAAAAAAAAAGTAAACATCTATGGGTCACAAATCACCCTTGAAAAGCGGCAACAGAATAGAAATTGCGGACAAATCCTATAATACACGTCAATTATACTCATCGGTTATTCCCTTTTGCAGTTTACCGCTAAAAAACGTAGCCGGGTGAAATACCACGTCCTCCTGTCATATTTAACCCAATTACCCGTCAAATTCGACAGCGAGCTAAATTAAAACAGGGCTGACACGCGCGCCTGAGGAATTAATGGGACACGAGGTGGATTGTTGCACTACTTCCCGTCCCTACCCCAATTGCCACACCTATAGATCGTTTACATCCATTTGCAGTGCATAGCTTATGATCAGAGATAGGTATGTAGAATGACTCATATCATATAATTATGTAGATACCGTTCTTTCAAGTAAGTACTTTCTTCATTACAGCAGGCCATGTTTTATTTTTAATCGTTGGTCACACTACATGGACGCACTAATCACTTTGACAGTTTGCATTGCACCATAATGTGTGCAAAAAAAAATATTAAAAACGTCGAATATCCTCTACGCAATTTGCAGTTCGTTTTTTAGATGCACCACCGTCAGGTTTACGAGTTACTGCCCAGTTGCCAATACAAACATGAACTGCATAATTTAAAAATTGTCCGTAAGTAACTGCAAGATTAGGAACTGTTGCCAGAAATCCTGCATGCACTGTTTAATAGAATAAACCTTTCTCCATTAACTAATTTTTCATCAGCTCTAAAGTAACTTTTGATAACAAATGTTTTGTGTTATAATTCTTAAACGTTTTAATAAAATAATACAGTCAATCCCAATGGTTTGTAATTTGGTTGCTCTGGCAGCTGTCACAATTTGGAAGTAATTCCTTGTGTCGCCAACCTTACTAAAGAATTTGCTTAAAAAGCAGCCTACCTACTCTAATCAGGAAAGTATTTGAAAGCACGTATATGTAAGACATTGTGCAGAATAGCGTCACAAAGCTCCACTTTGTGCAATGTGGTGATAGAGCTTGTGTTTTGATATTTTTGTATTAGAGATTTTCTCATGCGACACAATTGCGTTAGCAATATGAAAATATGTATAGACCATTCCCCTTTAAATCATAAATGAAGGTAAATTAATGCGAAATAGAAAGAAAAGAAAACTAGTATAAAAACATGCGTGTTGCAATAGTGTCATGTATGCAACCTATGCATGTGGGTTGCGATTGTTCCGAATTGATATATGTAGAAAGTGAATTCTGGACTTTCTATATCATACCAAAAACATTCAAAGAAAAGTAAGATAGCTGTAACTTATCCTAAAAATATATAACAAACAGACATCGTCGTGAATAGCCAGCCTGAGTTAATATAGTATCTGAAGTGAAAAAGCACGAGTGCTTAATAAAAGCAAGACGTGTTACGTGGCAGAGCGACTTACACGAGTGCCTGCAGAAACGTGCGCCAAATACGATCGAAAAAAATAAATGTGAAAAAAATACAAACCGATTGCGCCTCCAAAAATAATGTTGGACGCTCCATTATTTAAAACTTAACATTCAATTCAACAACAGTTCTAAATTGATAAATAAGATATTAATAGAAAAACAGTTATTTTGTTTTTTTTTTTTTTGAATACCAATGCCAAAATTACCTTTTTTCGTCGAAGTGAGTCTGTCTTTAAGGGGGGCCGTTACAAACTCCTTTCGCGCCAACATAAGGGCAGGTAAATAACATGGGTTATATTGTTCAAGTTATTTTCGCACATAGGCCGGTTTTTCTGGAAAAACCAAGCATTTACAACACTCTCCATGAATATGCGGAGTGAAACGATACATTTTCCATTGCATACAAAAAATATATTGTTTAATAAAGCAAAGTGAAACATCCATGAATAGGCATGTAGAAAATTAACAAAAATTTAAATGTAAACCTGCTAAAATGTAAGAAAAATTGGCAATGGCTTCCTCGGGAATGTTGTAGGAATAAAATAAACATAAGAGTAGCTAATTAAAACAAATCTAATTATGAATAAACAACTTGAAAAAAAAAGGGAAATACACAGAAGAGCAAATTTACAGATATCTGCTACGACAATATTACTTTAGTTTGGCATTCGTACAATAGAATGGCACACCAAAAAAGTATGTGGTGTTAAAATGACATTAATTAAAAATACTTCATGCTTTTATATGTGTGTGTAGAGAAATTCTCTGATGGAAATGGTATTTTTGTAGTAAATGTTGTTCATTTTCTTTTATAAAAATATGCAAGGATAATTAGATATTAGAGGAATTACAGTGTAAATGATTATTTCAATTAAAATGAAATTGGAAGTTTTATTCCAAAAAAAATTACGGGGATTTTATTTTATTTTTTGTGGTAATTCTTGCAGTGGAAAAAAACAATATTATGTTAAAAAAGAGTTAATTTTAAAAATCCTACTATTTCCGTCTGAGAATCTCAAAGAGTAAAATGTGTTTTCACAAGTGTAACAGTAAGGCACATATTGTTGGCACCTATCTGATGTAGACCGCGCTTTCGTAACTACAAATACAAATGAACCTTAAGGGCATCTTCTAGCGAAGCGAAATAAATAATGCTAAGTATTATAATTATAATGTATACACATAATAGACAATCATTTATTAATGGTGATGTTTGCCTTTGACGTTGAAATACTTAAAAGAATCATGATGGTAGTGGAAAGTTATAAGCAAATAGCTTTATAATTTTTATATAGATAATACTAGAAGTTATTTAGCTGCATCAAATGTATTATAAATAAAACAAGAAAAAAAGTTATTCACTGCTTTAATAAATTTAATTTGTTTAATTATACACATTATTACTTCTAACAAAATTCTCCGTTCAAATCTTTTTTTAGGTTTCCAATATCCTAATTGATATGTAATACTTGTTGGTACAAAAAACATGGAAAAACATTCATATTTAAAATATATTGGTCCTTGTCACATTTGTTTTTTAATGATCTAGTAAAAGCGTTTAAAATTGCAAGTCTCGGAATGTATTGTTAAGAGTATTCGAAGAAGTGTTCCATAAATTTGTCTATATAAATATCCTACTGTTTACATTTCTCTTCCAATCTGAAGAGCACTATAATACAAATGAAAAATGAAATATATTTGATATAGAAAAACATATGCAGAGAATTTACCACATTTTTTATATAGCAAAAGAAAACAAAACTACATCTATTTTTTTTTTTAGAATTATTGAAGCATGTTTCCACAGCAACATTTTTATTTATTGTAAAAAGAAACTTATTTTTGCACACTTTAGAGCAAATAAAAGCAAAACACTATGCTACGAATGAAACAATCTAATGTCTTTCACAATAACTATTCACACCACAACACAAATACAACACGAACTAGCTTATCTAATAAACAGCTACAAATTAAAAAGATAAAATAATCTAAATAAAACAAATTTCGTTTAATTTATAAAACATAAACAAAAACATTACGCCCATCTTGAAAAGACCTTTGTGCACAAAATATTCGATACCAACGAAAGTCCGTCAACTGTAACTAGTATAATAATACAATAAACAATCATAGTATCCAGGTATTTCAATTCAAAATGCATAAGAGAAAGTGAAATACTGCACGCCCGCGATGTATTAGGCAAGCGCCCAAACGTATAATCATTAAATCATAAATGAAAGAATTTCCAAGAATAATGGTTTACAGTCGAAACACGCACCATCTCTTTTCAGAACTACCCATGCACCTTCTAAATTGTCACTTTAAACTTTTCTCAACAATAGTAAGCGAATTACTAGTAGCGCCACCTCAGTTTCAATATATTCGACAGAGAGTTGCATTAGAGTGATTTAGTTCGTGTTACGAAAATAGAGGGATGTGTACACCCCCTTAATGCTCTACGCGAAGCGCAGGTCAGAATATAGACAAGGATGAAAAAAAGAACACTGCAGTAGTGCACACAAAAATGTTTAGGCAACCACTTCTACAGGCTTCTCAATAAAACTAGTTTCAATTGAATTAAATGATTTTACGATTTTCCCCAGGAATTTTAATTTTAGAAACCCCCGACAGAGAGGTTTTCATGATTTTTCTGTAATCTGCTTAATTTTAATATTTTCAGTACACAGGGTGTTTATATCAACTTTCTTATAAATGGAATAGTGGTTTTTTATTGACTTATCGATTCGTTTTGAATGATTTATAATCAATTCGTGTAAGGGTTTCCTATCTCTAAACTCAATCGTTTCTGAGAGATTTGCTATTTTGACGTTTAATAATTATTATATTTTTTTTGTATAATTAAATAGTTAGTAAGGTATTGGATATTTAGTTGTTCTAGTAATATCAATGTAAATACATAGTTACTTGCTTAGGGTTGTAGCGCAATAATTTCTTGACTCACGTACAGGTCTTCAAAAGCCACCTGCAATGTGGATACATTTAAACTAATAAAACTTTTTTCATTAAAATGGAATATATTTTTTTACTACAACATATTGGACGCAGCGTAAAACGTAAGGATTGGTATACCTAATTCTTGATAAGTTTTTGAAATATTGCATAAAATTGTCTAAAATATGCATAAATTCTTCGTTTCAAGCAAATAAAGTTATTTTTTTTTTGTATTTTTATATAAAAAAAGTTCTCTGTGTTATTTTTAAAAAAAATACATTATTGCATTGTTTGGTTTTCATACTTGAGATATTCATCATTAGAACTTTTTTCAATTTATTATGCTAAATAGTTTTAATGGAATTCTCAAGGAATTCAGTTTTAACTTAAAATAATTATATAAACACAATATTAATACGTGATAACGAACTTACATGTAAATGTTTTCACATCTTTATTACATAGTTTTGAAAATAAAGTAAAATAAGAAGAAAATTATAACACTATTAATATGTCCTGAATAGTATCTATATTGAATATTTTTGAAAATTTTGAACGCTGAAGAAACTAGGCTTGGGCTCAATAAGTCGCCTAGGTACGTAGAAATATACTTGGACACGGTTTTGAACGGTTTTGCAATTTGCCTAACACCCCTTGCAGAGTAACTTATCCCAAGTTACGTGATTGACTCAGCGACTGGATGTTGACATGTATCAGAGAACTTCAGGTTTCCACGTAGGTATAATGAAAATTCTTAACTCTTTCTTACTCTTTTAAGAAGCGAAAAAAAGGATATTAAAACTAAAAAGTTTTTTATTATTATTTTAAGAGCTGAATTGCAGGCCCCTTGGGTAAATCTGGTGAGAATAGATTATGAATGGTGAAAGCAAAAAGGTAACCGTCTAAGTACTTTAGAGTTCGGAATTGCTATGATTGTCACTCGCTTACGAACTCACACTAGTATATGTCTATGTCATGATGTTAAGTAATATTTTTATATTAGAACTTGGACGTAATTATAATCAGAATTTCTAGATAGTACGAAAGGAACTTAAAAGAAAAAATAAACATGCTGGAATAAGGAATGCTAACAATTTAGTCTATTATAAATATAAATCATTCAAGTTATGCAACTCAATATACACTGCAGTATATAAAATACCTACATACGAGTGGATGAGCATTTTAATTTTATTTTTACTAGATTATAAATTATAATCATATTAAATTTAAGTACATTAATCGAATTTAAGAATTTCAATGTGGTCATATTAAACAGAAACTTTATTGTTAATTACTCTAAAAATAGAACAGGATACCCTACTACTTAATTATTGTAATTTAGTGTGTAATATAGCGGCTGTAAGTTCGTACTAATTGCCTAATTCGAATAGAATTGCCGTGTTATACCAAATCGCATGCTATCTGTAATAGTCACTCTTCTTTTTAAAACTGTTTCGTTTTGACAAAAATGTTGAAGTTGGTAATGAGAGTTAGTTTCGGTAATCGTGCATTTGCTATTCGTCATGAAAATAGAAGAGATACGGAGTACAGCTAATGGCCCAATTGCCAGGTACATATAGTAATCATACAAAATAATTTTGTTGTTCAAATTTGAGGTTATGTTTGTTTTGCTTTATTTATGTATTGCCATGGAGAAACTTCTTTTTTTGGGATATTGTCTGTTTTCTTTTTAATTTGATAAAAAAAAGTGTTTATATATTCAGACAAAATGTTAGACGTAAGATAAGGAAAATATTATATACACGCACTCAAATAAACGTATGAAGACCCTTTTTTCCGCTCCCAGAGGACGATTGATGTTCCTATAGATATCAGTTTTATACTGTTAAGTGTAAATTATGATTTTTTACAATCTGCAAATATTTTACCGGGTAAGATGTAAAGATAAATAAATATTAAATTTGTTTATTAGAGGCGTTTTACACGTACAGAATTTTTACATAAATATTACAAAAATTATCTCGAAATTTTGGTGAGAAAAATTTGTCGCGACACTTTCAGGTCATTTTACACGAATAAATTTTTAACCGGAATTTTCCACGATATTTTGCTAGTACCATAAAATCCTAAAAATGAAGCGTTAAAAAACCAGCAAAAAATGGATCATAATTGTTTAGAGATTAGGTTACACTAGAAGTGCAAATGACTAACTTTTTTCTGTGCTAAAACGACATGAAAGTGTCGGACAAAAATGCTTCACAAAATTTCGGCCTAATTTTGTTGTGATTTATAAAAAAATTCTCGTACGGGTAAAACGGCTCTTAGTCTGGGTGTTTTCTTTCTTTTCTAAAATAAACCTATTCCTTCCAGCTAAAGCTTGGGGTGACGAGGAAAACGACATTGTTCTCCTATGGCACGGGCTACTGGATAATGCTGCAACCCATGACAACCTAATCCCATTGCTTCCAAAGAATTTCTATTACGTCTGCGTCGATCTTCCAGGTCATGGAAAATCCAGCAATTACGACCATCCCTTGCCGCTTACTTTCAACGACCATTTGTTACCACAAAAGATGTTTGCGATTATTTTCAATGCGATCGCTATATTTTCATCGCGCACAGTTATTCGGTTATAGTTTCTGTACTTTTTACAATCACTTATCCTAAGTTGGTTTCGAAATTAGTCCTTTTAGATCTAATATCACCCTTTCCGATGTATCCGCAAGTTTTCGCCGAAAAATTCATGCATGATACTGATCTCAATAACATGGCTAGAAAGAGGAATAACGCGCAATCATATACATTTCATGAATGCGTGCAGAAAGTCGTAGAGGTAGGAACCATTCCGAATTGACACAATGCGATGCAGAACCTTTAACACGTCGCTGGAAGAATTGGCGGTTGTAAATACAGTTTTACATGATAAAAGAATGGACATGTCCATACATTGATCTGAATTATATCTTGGAATTGCTTAAACTATATCCTTTCCAATGCCCAGTACTTATTCTAATTACTACAGATTTTGCTATAAACCATGTGCTGAAGTCGGTTATATACTTCCAAAACTCGTCGAAACATAAAATGCACATAGTACCTGGTCAACACTATGTTCATATGACTAATCCTGAGAGAATAAGTGGTTACATCACTAAATTTCTAAAGCAAAATAATGAGATGTTGAGCAAGTTATAGCTGTAAAATCTATTTCATTAAAATCTTAAGCTAGCATAAAGGTTAATGTATTATCTATTTATTCCAGTAAAAGCGTGGGGCGAACCAATAAACGAAGCCATCATAGTTAGCCATGGTTTGAAAAGACAACGCAGCATCATTCGATCGTTTAATTCCGTTGTTGCCACGTGAATTTTACTACATCTGTTTTGACATACCTGGACACGGTTTATCGGATCATTTTCCAAAATCGGCACCCATTAACTTCGTCAATTTCTTATTGGGTTACAAGATTGTCGCGGACTTTTTCAAAAGGTCCGAGTACGTGTTCATGGGGCACAGTTTTGGCGGAATTTTAAGTATACTTTTCGCGCAATTATATCCCAAGATAGTGTCGAAGTTAATCATGATGACGCAATATACACGATACCGATTAAACCAGCAGTTTTCGCTCCTATGATACAGGCTGCTCATTCGGTGTATTTTAAGAATTTGCAACGAAATTCCAAACATCGTCCTTCATATACTCGTGAAGAAATTATCAAGTTAATCAAAGAGAGTAGGTATTATGGTTGGATCACGCTGAAAGAAGCTGCACTGTTGGCTGAGCGCATGATCAAGCCAAGTGCTGATGGAAAATATGTCATGACAGTGGACCAAAATTGAAAGCTATAATATTACCTAACGCCACTATTGAATATTACATAGAGCTGTTCAAAGCGCGCCCCGTGAAGTGTCCTACCTACTAATTACTCACCCGAAAAATAATAAAAATGAGAAGTTGCTGAAATGTTAAAGTATTTTAAAGATGCCGGTTTTCGTATTAAAACAATCAATGATCAACATTATGTTCATTTAATTAATCCAGAGGTGATAGCTGACGACATATCTGATTTTCTGATTAGGAAGAAAAATAAATTATAATTGCTATTATTTCATAAATATCAGCTTTGTAACGAATAGGTTTAAGGAGCTGTAAATGCCAGTTAAACTAGTTGTGCACAAATAAAAAGTGTTAAAAAAGCATTTTGTTTTCTAAAAAAAATATAGCCCTTTACCTATCTTCATACCAAAAGAAACTATCTGAAACTGTAAATAAAATCATTTTAAAAATGCTTAATATTATTTATTCCTTTTTTCCAAAAAACTTATGGGCGACCATAAACCCACCCATCCTAGTCATACATGGAGTTTTCGATAATGCTTGCGCTTTCGATAATCTCATTCCTCATCTACCGAGAAATCTATGATATTTGCATGACCTTCACCGGCAATCAAGTAATCCCACCATGTCTCTACCATTTCCATGGTCGAATCTTTATCACCGTTAGGATCGTCATGGACTACTTCAAGAGGGATAAATACATCTTCATGGGGCACAGTTTGGGCGGGCAGATTATGATGTTCTACGCGCAGTTATATCCAGAGAAGATTACTAAGATAATATTATTGGATTCATTATATCTATTACCATTAAACGAAGATATATTTTTGGATTTTACCAAAGATGCCGTTGATAGAGTATTCAAGTTATTGGAGCAAAAAAAAGACCTAAACAAATTTATACCTACGAAGAGGCTGTGCAGAAATTGATTGATGGCAGAGAGCATGATAATATGAGCTGGGAAGCAGCTGAGCCTATAGCTAGGAGAATGTTTGAGGAAGTCAGTGAGGGCAAATATGTGATGAACATAGATCACAGATTGAAGGAAAGGCTTTATCCTAGTGGGTCATTTAGTTTTATGGCAAAAGTGCATCAGAAAAGACCAGTTGCTCTTCCAGTTCTAATTTTGCTATCGAGCCAGAGATGTTTGTGGGACTTATTCGGACCTCTGTATGACCAATATGTCAAAATGGGTTACGAAATCCACAAGTACGAAGGCCATCACGATATGCATGCTACCAATCCAGAAGTCCTAGCGCCCTTTATAGTAAAATTTCCTCTGAAGGATTCAAACAAGTTATGATCCTCCTATGTTACACTTTTTAGTTTAGTTAAATAGTGAATCTAATTTCATTCGCTTCGTGGGTTTTAAACTGCGTTGTTAATTGCTGTTTATTATCTCACTTGTTTCTGCGCTATTTACATATAGTTCCGTTTCTGCCACTGCACTTTGTTGTAAGTTCTCGCGGTTGCAAGGGCTGTGGTGAAAACGCGAAAGTGGTGCAGCTGTGTTAATCTTTCTAGTATTTATCTCGGGCAATCTGCGGTTTTGCACATGTGGACAATGTGTATCGGGCCGGTACATTTGAAAATTTATGACCGCTGTGGATTAACTCAAATGTGAATTTAACAGCGGTAGACGCTGGGACTTGTTCTGGATGCAGTAATGCGCGGAAAATCGATTTATGCTGTAGTGTGCTAATTTTGAAACTGTTTACGTTGCAATGGTAGCTATAGTAGTGTTAGCATTTTGATTTTAAAATTTAGACAGGTGTAGTTTCTAGAAGATACTAGATGATAGACATTTTTATAAAACATTAACCGGTCAACTAATTTGTGTCATATCCACTTAATAAAATCTCGTGCAAATTTTGTAACCTTCCATCGTTAAACATTAATTTAACGATTAAACCTGGAAAGCAAATGTTTACGATTCGTTTAAAAAACAATCTTCCTGTATTACTTAATTAATTAAGAATGGCGATAGAAGTTTATTAACCCTTCTTCATTTTAGAATAGCATCACCTCTTCAATCAAATGAGGCTAATTTCAACCACCCCAGCTTCGTCATAATGCCAATATTGTTTTTCCGGAGTTTACGTAACGTTTTATTCTCGTAATTAATGTTTGTTGACACTTAGTCGCGCCTACATTTTGTTTACAAGCTCTTTCGGCAGTGTTTTATGGAGTTTTGACACCTATAGGTGCGGAATTAATACAGAGCTTCTGGGTTAATGGCAGTTTATTTGACTGTCGTGGTAATTGAATAGATTTTTAAGCATTTGTGGTAAGTATGGCATGGGTGTTAGGAGAGCTAATTAATTAATTTGTACATTGCTGTTATTGAACCTTGAACTCCAAATGATCAGCGCTAACTTATGTTTAGATTTCTCACGAATTAGCGATAACTTTTTGTATAATTGCATTCAATTCATCTGTTGCATTTTTTGAGATATTTATAACTTTTGGAAGTCTACGATTAAGGCAGAAATTTAGATCTTTATCATTTAAATGCTTCTTTTTAATTGCAAATAAATAATAAGTAATCTAATAACTAATCGACAAACTAATAAGTCTTGTATTTAATTAATGATAATAGAGGGGGAATGATTTGGGGAAAGCAATGCAAAGTTTTATTCTTCTAAATTCTAAACTTAAATTTTAAAACAAAAGATACGTACAATTGTGAACAAGTAAGCATTAGATGGTTTGTTTATATTTGCTTTTAAATTTTTAAAAATTTTTTAATCGTTGGAATATGCACTGTCTATAATTAGTAAGTAAGGCAGAATTAAGTTAGCGATCAGAAAACTAAAGTTTATTTGACCAGTCACGTGGCCACTAGCCGCAATTTAAAGAAGAAGTAATGGATTGGAAAAAGTGGAAAGATTATATGACATCATATAAAGGTATTTGAAAAAGTATCTTAGAATTCAGTTTTAAATCCGCGTTTTTTGAAAACATATTAAAAAAAATGGAAATTACAATTTTGTCAAACATTCTTCAATACACATATTTCCACTTTTTTCTCTTTCTGAAGCAAAATAGCTGATGCTTTGACTTCTATTAAAAACAAAGTTATAATTTTTACTCCTCACATAAAAATTATAAACGTAAAACTTTGCCAAAGTAAAATGTAATGATTCCATCATCTCCCAATTGAAAAGAAATACATACGCCAACACACATCCTAGAAAAATCCAAACAAAATTAATATAGTAGTCGGTAATGGAGAAAAATGCATAGTGCGAAAAAATTAACCTGTTCACATAATAAACTTTGAAATTTAAAATAGAATACGTAAATATCTAGTGAAAGCCTCATAGATACACCTTTATAATTACAACGGTTTCTAGAAAAAAAAGAAATCTTAAACACTGTCAATACACACTTACAGCAAAATGGGGCAAGTGTGTAATCGTATCGCATTTTATATATTAAACACATTATCCTTTAGTTGCAAGAGTGTAATACCTAAACTGATGCTGTTTATAAGTATGATATATCACAAGAAATTGAAGTTATTACACGTAAGGAGATCGACAACTTTGTTTGTAAACTAGTATGAAGTTTAGTACATTAGTATTAAAAACAAGAGGACGTCCGTATTTCAAATTTTCAAAAATATAAACAAACTACACACTTGCCCCGGTTACACACTTACCTGACTTTACCTTAATTTAAACTTTTTTTTTCAATTCTATATTTCTATACATAACCTCCCAACTATTTCAATTGATGTCAATCTTCCTATAGTATTTGAAATGTAAATATTTTAACTATTTAAATTAATATAATTTCGTTTTTCTTTCTAATATATACATATAATAAGTTAATTTTAATTAATTTAATAATTTTATGATTATAAAAATCAAATCCATATTATTGCTAAATATTTGGTATTTAGCCAAAACCTAGTCACAAAGTAAATTTAAATTTTAATGAAGATAAGAATATTTTCAACATGTAAGTTACTATAAGTACAAACACCTGCATGAACGAACTAATTTTATTTTATAAAACAATCTTATGGAAAGGCAGATTTCAATAATAGTTGGTATATTCAGTTGCTTAACTCGCAGGCAAACATGAATAGAGATATGCCAAACATTTACGTTAATGAGATATGCAACCTAAATCTTAGATTTGTAATATTGGTTGCATATGTCAGAGGTGTTTGGTTTCGAATTATTTAAATGATCATGAAGCCTATATTTTCTTTATTTAATTTAATTATAGATTTAAATATTACATGGTTTTAGTTATTGGTTTACACTTAACTGTAAGTATCTAAATTAATGCAAATTCAAAAAAAATTACTATGCTGCTATTCTTTAGTCCTTATGGATCTCAGTAAATTTGCTTTGCTAAATATATGATAATCTATTTGCTTTTTTGACTTCGATTGTGAATAAGATCTTTTGTGCGATTTCATTTGTTTATGATTTTGAAAATGTCGACTTTCTTCCTTTGTCATCTATATCGCATCTTTACAAATCCAATTAACAACTGCGCACAAAAAGGACCCAAACCCACAAAACGTTATCCCAATTAGGGGAATATACAGACAGGAGTATGGCAATTTTGCCGCGGATAAATACAAAGCGTCGCCTCGTTGTCACCCGGAGTACAGATGGACGGGTTGCCAAACTTCGTTTGTTAATCTCTTTCGAATTTATTGGACTATATGCTGCGAGAACGTTTGATTTATGGGCAGTGATCGATGTATAAAACCGGCTTTCC